>RYFJ01001612.1:0-188652 GCA_003991445.1 Oryza meyeriana var. granulata
CTCCCCCGAGTAGGCACGTACTCGGAAAAGTTAGAGTCTTCGCGCATCATGTTTTGCGGTAAAATGTGCTCATGGCAACTAATGGCCTGCAGTAGCGAAGTACCACTTTATAAAATAATCCACGGCATGGTCTAGGTTTGTACCGAGAAAGAACCTGTATCTCCAACTTTAATTGAAAGACCAGCTGTGATCCTGTAAGAGATACCTTCGAACCTGGTGATTAAATGATACCCCAAACATTATATGTCTTTGGCAATAAGTTCATGAAGCCACACCGTTAACTCATCGCTCCTGTCAGTAGCACCAGCTCTATATTTCAAACTCAGCATGCGGGCAGCCCAATGGGAGCATTGCTACTTAGAAACTCATATCTTGTTGCCCAGGCGGACTGTGATAGGCCCAAGCCCATCTAGTCCGGCATCGGCTCTATAAATAGGAGAGAGAAAGATTCCCAACAAGTCTTCCCCAAGATCAAGCCAACCGCTATCATCCGCCGGCGCGCGCCCAAACTGCACCACCGTCCAGCAGGGTTAGCTTACTACCATTCCCACCCGAACTCGGCGGATTCCGATCCTCTCTGTGAGTCCACCCCGATCTTTCCCCATGCTCATCGGCCTCGAGTATGCGAAGGCTGCGATCTTGCGGCGCCGAAGTTCTTGGCCAGGATGTCGGTGGCTGGCATAAGCTGAACGGCTGGGAAGAAAGTGCCAGCGAGTATATCGCTGGGCCGGCGACCGGCTAGGGAGAGTCGAGCCCGAATCCCCACGGGTGAGACGTAGTTTCGCTCTGTCGATCGAGCGTGCCTTCCGTCTATCTGATTTCTATCCGCCGATCCTTGACTCTACGGGGCTGTAGTTGGTGCATATTTGAACCCAACGCGATTCTTCATCTCCATCTTTGCACTTTGTGCGAGGCTATTTTGGGTGTGGAACCCCATTTCAACTTCTGGTAGGCATTTGGTCCACATTAAACCTCAGCCTTCCCAAAAATAGCATCAATGTAATTGGGGGGGCGTGGTCTTCAATTGAGGGGCGATAGGAAAAAGTCGTATCTTTGATCTTCCCTTGAAATCCTCCTTGAAGGGCTGGCACAGGAGTGTTTGATTGCGCAAGATCTTGCTCCCTCCTTGCGGCCATTCACCGCTCGCCGCGGTAGTTGTCGCCGAATGGTCGGTGACCCGACCATGAAGAGAATGGGTCAAGTGCACCAGCTGCTGACGAAGATGAATAAGTCAAGAAGGCCGGCCCTAACCGGTCCCTGGGTAGCAGCGGTTCCTGATCGCGCTTCCAGCCCCTGAAGCTGGAGAGAGCGCTTTGGCTTGGGACTACTAGGGAAAGCATTGACCCTGACCGGGTCAACGGGAGTCGGCCCCGACGAGCGGAAGGTGACAGAACCCTGTTCGGATACTTCTCCAGCGGGCGTGATGCAACCTGAGGACAAGAAGAGGGCAGCATGGCGCCCCCGTCCGAGGGAGTAACATCTGTCTTCCCTTTGTAGCGCACTGGCCCGTGGACTCGGATGTCAAGTCCCCGGTAGCATTATTTATCTTGTTGAATTGCTTGTAGTGTGCATGGAGTTTGATGAGACTCCCGTCCGTTGTCGCGCCATCAGACGTGTCGAAAAGAGGCAAGGAGTCCCTCTGCTCCCATCCCGACTCCAAGGAGAGCAGGGAAGAAAGCCGATATTATATCGGGGCGAGGGGCCATGATGCGGTGCGCAGCCATGAGCCGGAAGCCTGAAGATAGTGAATATAGCATGTCGCAAGCGACGCCCAAGCGGTCAATTCCCAGTTGAGACTGCAGGTCCGAGCCGATGTTGTCGAGCCGGCCGCGCGTCACCATGGGGCCAGGCCTAGGCAGACGCCACGAGGGGCGGAGGTGCCCAAGCCGACCACACCGGAGTCGGGCCGACTCGGATTTGATTGCTGCCGCCGATCGTGATGCCGACCAGGCCGACTGCCGGAGCTAGCACTCCGCCGGGAGTCCGGGTCGCCCGGCAAGAAGCTGAAGTTCCCCAAGAGGTGCTCTGCTCCGGGTCTTCTGAAATCCTTGTGTGTTGATGCAGTGTTGTGATGCATTGTTTCGTCGTACAGGAGGCAGGCCGATATCGATCTCAAGGAGGTTGACCCGACCGCTCCACTTGATAGCCTGCCCAGCCGAAGCCGGCACGCAAGACACCTTTGAGCCAGTGGCAACCTAGCGTCGGGAGACCGAGGTGGCCCCGACTGCAGGGTCGCTGCCGCCACCCGACCGAGAGGTGGCTGCTGAAGCTGAGGCCCCAGCCCTCCGAAGCCACCGCTCGTCGCGGAAGCCGCGGACGGAAGCCCCTGAGCCGGTCCCCGAATCGCGGGGACGGTGGCGCTGAGGCCAAGACCCCATCACCATTGTGGTCATCGTCGTCGTCGCCGCCGCCGCCAGAGATTCCGCATCTACCCCGGATCGAGGCTCCTCCACTCTGATGCTTGCTCGGACATTCACATGGACGGCTCCTGATGGACAGCGAAGAGCTTCAGCCATTGACGAAGTCGTCCGAGAGGAGAGCGCGAAAGCTTGCTTCGTGCCGCCATCAGCGGGTCCCCAGGGAGTCGCGGTAGATTCTTGTGGTAGAGCCTTGGCAATCTTCTTGTTTTGATGTCTGACTCCGTCCTTGATCCGTCTTCTATCTTGACAGAAGCTTGTCAACCGCAATGAGGCGATGACGGAAATCTTGGTCGAGTGGCTTCCCACCTCGCAGAACTGGAGCAGCAGCTCCGGGCGTTGAAGGCCGAGATGGAGGCGCGTCATGCGGGAGGGAGGCCTGGCTGAAGAGTGGCGGGCCAATCAGCTCAGGAGAGACATGGGCCTAGCCGGAAAGATCAGAGGTAAGATCCCCGAATATATCTTCCCGACCGGACCGTTGATGCATTCATCCAGCTGCGTTGTTTCCGACGGCCCGATTATGTCATGACTACACGATTGAGCTCTTGGCTATTCTGTGGTGCAGCCCTCGAAGCAGAGTTGAAGACCCAAACAGAGAGGGAATCGCAGCTGAAGGAGGCCGAAGAAGCCAGGGCCGAGCTTGAGAAGGTCAAGGCCGACCTAACAAAGCCAACCGATCTTGACCGGGAAAAAGGCCGAGTGAAGAAGACCGTCGCCAGCTCGTAAGGAAAAAAGGCTGAACTGGAGAAGACCGTGGCCAGGGGGAGCCGACTACGAAAGTAAGTCCTCAACCCGACAGCGACCTTAGCCAATCCATTAGTCATTCCATCTGCATCCGAATCTAACAAATTTACTTGCCGGCGGACCTGGGCAGACATGAGAACCAATGTCCGGCCAGTATCGTTCTACACAGAGGAAGATAAGATTGATCAGGGAGTCACGGGAGGCCCTCATTGGGTCCGTGAAAGGGCTCCTTGACCTCATAGATCCCCGCCCTGTGGCGACCAGTTTTGCAGCAGAATCCCCAGATAGAGGGCGTGCTCGAGGATGCACCGAGTCCTGAAAAGACTTGATGAGCATGTTGTCGCCGGCGTGGCCCAGGGCACTGGCGATGACCAAGTCCATATACCCCAGGGCGGATATTGAAGCCATCAGGGAGGGTTTGCCGAAGAGACGACGCTAGAGGAGGCGCTGGAGCTGATCGCATGGGCGAAGCCAACTGCTTGAAATTAATTACCAAGACCTGGGTCTGTAAGGGGCAATCATGTTATGTAGTCGGTGTATATAAAACTTTTGTTAAACAAGCATGTGTAAACATATGTGTAATGCCGCCAAGCTTATTACTCAGTCGTCATTAGCTTTACTCGACCGTGTAGTATGCACCAAGTTAGTCTGTCAGAACTTAACAAAACGTTCAAAGTTGAAGAAGCTGTTCTCGGGCAACGTGACAGTCGTAGTAAGGCTTTCATAACTGAAGTAAGATAAGCTCGTATGTTATTGACAGGACACATATATACATGCTGCCCCCGACTCACTACTCGGTTGATACAAGCGGCGTAGTGAGTCAGAAGAACTGTACACATGAAAAATATAGAACTCAGGTGTAGAAAGGACGTAGCTGTTCTATGTTCCATGAGTTGCTGATGAGAACACCGTTTTCGGTCTTCAGTCGGTAGCGCCTGGCCGCGTGACCTCGGCTATAATGAACGGCCCTTTCCCAAATTGGGATAATTTATGCCTGTCTTTGGTGGTTTGTATTTTCCTCAGAACGAGGTCCCCGACCAAAAAGGCGCGGCCACGGACATTGCGATTGTGGTAGCGACGTAGGCCTTGAAGATACTTTGCCGACTGGATAGTTGCGGTGTCTCTTGCTTCTTCCAGCTGATCTAGTTCAACCAGTCGGGTATTGTTGGAGTCATCTTCTGAGTAAGCCCGGACTCGTGGAGAGCCGAACTGTAACTCGGTAGGTAGCATAGCCTCGGCACCGTAGACCAGAAAGAAAGGGGATCGCCCTGTTGCCCGACTAACCGTGGTTCTGAGAGACCAGAGAACGGATGGGAGTTCTTGTACCCACCGGCCCGCATATGGTTGTAGTCGGTCGAATATCCTAGCCTTGATGCCTTGTAAGACCATTACCGTTGGCGTCGTTCGACCTGCCCGTTGCTCCGCGGTGTGCCACAGATGCGTAGCAGATCTTGATGCCGAAATCGTCGCAGAAAGTCTTGGAAACACGGCCGCGAACTGAGTACCGTTGTCGGTGATGATGCGGTTAGGACTCCGAACCGATATAATATACTCAATGATGAAGTCCTTTGCTCGTGCCGCTGTAATCGATGCAACGGGTTTAGCCTCAATCCACTTGGTGAACTTATCCACTGCGACAAATAAATGTGTGAACCCTCCTGGCACTTTCTTGAAAGGCCCGACCATGTCGAGCCCCCATACTGCAAATGGCCAGGAAAAGGGGATAGTTTGGAGTTCCTGGGCTGGGAAGATTTGTTTGTCTGCGTAGAACTAGCAACCCTCACACTTGCGAACGATGTATTTGCGTCTGTTACTGCTGTGGGCCAGAAAATCCCTGTCGCGTAAGCCTTTCTGTAACTAACGTCCTGGATGTAGCGTGGTTGCCACATATGCCGAGTGGAATCGAAATGCAGAATCTGCTTGCCCTCCTCGATGGTGACGCAGCGCATGAGGACACCGGATGCGCTCCTTCGGTACAGTTTCCTGAACTAGTAGGAAGCCTTTGCTTCGACGCTTATCTGCTCGGCTTGGCTGCGATCTTCTGGGAGTTGGTCGTCCAGGAGAAATTTGACAACAGGAGTCCTCCAGTCTTGACATATGTGCAGCACCTCATTTGTGGTTAGGGTAGGCTCGCCTCCCGACTGCTCCGGTGCCGGTTTCTTCTGGACTGATGGCTCCATAAGTTGCTCGACAAAGATTCTGGTTGGAACTACTTCTCGCTTGGATCCCATGTTTGCCAGCTCGTCTGCTGCGTCGTTGTATTGGCGCAGGACATGTGTGATTTCTAGCCCGTCGAACTTGTTTTCTAGCTTGCGGACCTCCTGACAGTATGCCACCATGGTATCGTCGAGACAGGTCCAGTCTTTCACGACTTGGTTTACCACGAGTTGAGAATCCCTGCGCACAACCAGTCGACGTATGCCGAGTGATATAGCGATGCGGAGCCCATGAACAAGTGCCTCGTACTCGGCGACGTTGTGGGAAGCCGGGAAGTGGATTTGTAGAACGTACTTCAGTTTTTCACCAATGGGGGACGTCAATATGACTCCGGCCCCGGCGCCTCCGATCCGTTAGAGAACCGTTCGAAGTACATTGTCCAGTACTCTAGCTTTGCTGTTGGTGTAGGCAGTTGGACTTCTATCCACTCGGCCACGAAGTTGGCTACAGCTTGAGACTTAATTGCTGTCCGTGGCTGAAAGGTGATGTCGAACGCCATCAGCTCGAGTGCCCATCTAGCGAATCGGCCGGTGGCCTCGCGATTATGAAGGACATCCCCGAGTGGAAATGCTGTGACCACCGTGACTTGGTGTGCTTGGAAATAATGCACCAGCTTTCGGACTGTGATGAGTAGGCCATATAGCAGCTTTTGGACCTGCGGGTATCTCGTTTTGGAGTCGGCAAAGACCTCGCTGACGAAGTAGACTGGCCGTTGTATTTTTTGAATATGACCCTGTTCGGATCGCTCAACCACCAGCACCGTGCTGATTACCTGTGTGTTGCCGCCAGATATAGCATTAGCGGTTCCTGGGGCAGAGTGACGCCAACACGGGGGTGATTGTGAGGAATTCTTTGAAGTCTTCGAAGGCTCGTTGGGCTTCCGGAGTCCATTGGAAATTGTCGGCCTTTTTGAGTAGCTTGAAGAGGGCATGCCCCGTTCGCCCAGTCGGAGATAAACTGGCTGGTAGTGCCGCCATGCAGCCTGTCAGCTTCTGGACGTCTTTGAGGTTAGTCGGAGTCGGTTGCCATTGCCTGATGGCATTGACTTTCTCTGGGGTTGGCCTCCGATGCCGCGGTGCGAGACGATGAAGCCGAGTAACTTTCCGGATGGCACACCGAAGGCGCATTTTTCCGGGTTCAACTTCATCTTGAATCTTCGAAGGTTTTGGAAGGTTTCTTCTAAATCAGCGATGAGGTCTTCTTTCGACTTGGTCTTGATCACCACATCGTCGACGTAGGCTTCCACGTTGCGCCCGATCTGAGTATGCAGACACCGCTGAATAGCCCTTTGATAGGTTGCGCCTGTGTTCTTCAGACTGAACGGCATTGTGATATAGCAGTACGCTCCAAATAGTGTGATGAAAGATGTCTTCAAGCAGTCTTCCTCCCTCAGGCTGATTTGATGGTATCCCGAGTAACAGTCGAGAAAACTGAGTAGGTCGCACCCTGCTGTGGAATCAACCACCTGATCTATCCTGGGAAGACCAAATGGGTCCTTGGAGCATGCTTTGTTGAGGTCGGTGTAGTCGACGCACATGCGCCATTTACCATTTTTCTTTCGGACCAGAACTGGGTTTGCCAGCCAGTCCGGGTGGTAGACCTCTTTGATGAACCCGGCTGCGAGGAGTTTGGTAATTTCCTACCAAATAGCATCTTTGAGGTCTTGAGCGAAGCGCCGCAGCCGTTGCTTGACTGGCTTGGTGTCTGTCTTCACGTTTAGGGCGTGCTCGATCACCTCCCTTGGTACGCCCGGCATGTCGGACGGTTTCCACGCGAAGATATCCTTTTGGCTTGGAGGAATGGTGACGAGCGTTGTTCTTCTATTTGGGGTCGAGTCCGGTCCCGACTAGAGCAGTCTTGGAGGGGTCGGAAGGGTCCAGGGGGATCTTCTTTGTGTCAGAGTCCGCTGAAATTCCCGACTTCGCTGCTTTTTTCGCTGGAACTTGATCTTGCTCGACTTCTGTTGTGACGGCTTGCCAAATGCTATCGCGCCCGACTGCCGCCTCTTGTGATTGAGTTAGTTCGCAGCTCTCCTTCTCGCAGGTGAAGGCTGCTTGATGTCGCTGCGGAGGAGAGACTCCCGCTGGCCCAGGCATCTTCAGCACCATGTATGTATAGTGCGGTATCGCCATGAATTTGGCGAGTGCCGGTCGTCCGAGTATCACGTGGTACGTGGTCTCGAAGTCGGCGACCTCGAAGCAGACATTTTCTGTGCGGAAATTATCCCGCGTGCCGAAGGTTACCGGCAAGGTTATCTGCCGAGTTGGAGTTGATGACAGGCCGAGAATTATCCCGTGGAAGGGCGCAGTGCTCGGCCGTAGTCTGAACGAGGAATTTTTCATCTCGTCCAAAGTCTTGGCGAATGACAGGATATTGGAAGCGCGCTGCCTCCGTCGATGAGGGTTTTCTTCAGCCTGATGGTTTCTGACGACCAGTTCCTAGGACGAGTGGATAGCAAACCCGGGTGGGAAACTCGATCTGGGTGATCTGTGCGGTTGAAAGGTGATGGCCACCTCTGACCAGCGCAGGTATTGGGGGGTATCTACCGCGGAGAACGTGTTGATGTCGCGCGCCGAGAGCTTCTGTTTGCGTTTGGACTCGTATGCGAGTGGCCCCCCGAAGATGTGGTTGAGCTCGGCTTGAGGATCTTGGAAATCATCAGCCGGACCCGAGTCTGGCTTGTCTTTGTCCTTGTCGGCGACAGACGATGAAGCCTGCTCGGAGGCAAACTTCTTGAGCATGTAGCAGTCTTTGGCCGCGTGCTTGCCCTTGGGGTGAAAGGGGCAGGGCCCGCTCATGACTTTCTGGTAGTCGTTGTTCTGCTGGGGCCGTGACCGACTGCGCTCCATGTTGGCCACCTCGTTGTCCGACTTCCGCTTGCGGCTGCCAGACTTATTTTGAGACGGCTCATTGTCGGCTTTTGCCTTCTGGTCCTTCTGTCGGGGCTCCTTCTTCTCGTCGAGGGCCTCCGCGACCGCCTCGGCTGAGTCAGCGTATTTGTTGGCCATGTCGAAGAGCGCCTGGACCGTCGATGGTGGCTTCCGAGTGAATTTTGCGATAAGCGGAGCGTCTTTTACCCCTTTGCGAAAGCGGGATGACCCGGCTTCGTCTTTGACAGTTGGAATTTGTTGCGCTTCTTGGAAAACCTTTTGCATGAATTCGCGCAAAGACTCGTTTTTTCTTCTGGTGCAGTTGATAAAGATCATGCTCCGAAGCAGGGTCTTCGTAGGTCCCCTGGAAATTAGCGATGAACCGCTCCCTGAGTTGTCCCCAGGAACCGATCGACCGCCTCGGGAGGCCTGGTCAGCCATGTCCCGCTTGAGTCGGCTTGCGCGAGCTGGGAGGTAGTTAGCCATTACTCTGCTGTTGCCCCCGCAGCGCGAACTGCTAGGTGTAACCGGTGAGCCAGGACTCTGGGTTTGTCTTACCATCGTACTTTTCGATCCCGGTGGGCTTAAAGCCAGTCGGCCAAAAGACGTCCTGTAGCTCTCGAGTGAAGGCTGGGATGCCTTCGTCTTCATGAGGGCTCCGACTCCAGTCTTGGCGGTGCAGCCGCTCGTGGTGGAGACCGAAGCGCTCGTTTTCGTCCTCCAGTCGGCGGCGTTCATCTTCTTCGCGTTCTTCACGTCGCAGCGTTTATGGTTTTGTGTACTGGCGACGCAGCCGGTTGTCATTGTTGGTGTTGCCGAGCGTGGTTTGTCAGGACTCTTCGCGTTGCTGACTGAAGCCGGCCGCCCAGTGTCACGTTGACGCAGATGAGTTTGCCACCGGAGAACCCGACCGGTTGGTCGGTATAAATGTGTCGCCCGACTGCTGTTGCTGCTGACAGGCAGCAGCTGTGATCATCGCCTTGATCTTAGCGATAGTCGGGTGGCCTGGTGATCGGCCCCTTGAGCTGGAGTGTGTCCAGCAGAGTTGCGGCGGCCACAACGTTCTGTTGTGGCGTGACGAAGACGTCGTGGTCGCCAATCTTGGTTTGGAGGATTTGTTGCTGAGCGACTCGCCCAGCCTGTCGTAGCTCGTCATTGCGGGCCTCACGGTTGACCTCCTCTTGCCGTAGTCGGCGCGCCTCCTCCTGTTGTTCGTCCTGTGGTCGGCGTACCTCGGAAGGTGGTGTTGAAGCCATGAAGATCTCACGAGAGAGGAGGAAGCTTGCCGAATTAGAGTCCGAGCTGGTGCTCGAACCGCTATCCGACTTAGTGTCGGACTCCGATTAGTTTATCAGAGTGAGAACGACTCCGACCTCTCTAGATCCAATCTGAAACGGCGCATGGCCGTGTCCAAACTGAATTGCTAGAGATCGGGTCTGCTGCGCAGGGTTTTGATGCGCAGCGTCGCCGGAGCAGCGAGTGAGATTGACGACCTCTCCCCTTCTCGGCACAACCCGGGCTGGCTCGAGGCCTAGCACGAGTCGGACGCCGAAGGAGAGGGTTGTCCCGATGCTTGGCGATGTGAAGGATAGCCGTAGTAAGTCGGGGAAGGAGATCGTGACGTCCTGTGAGCCGACTGGCGCAATGTCGGCTAGTTCCTCGGCTGGCAAGATCAGATCTGCCTCAGCCAAGGTGAGATTGCCGAATTGATCGGCAATGAAGTCTAAGCTCCCAAAGGTAATTGCATCTCCGGGGGAGAACTCGTTGCAGTTGACTTTGTTGATTGAATCCATCGAATCTTCTGATGGGGAATTCGCCGGGCCCCTACCTGACGCCCCAACTGTCGATGCTTTGCACCGGCAATAATACTATGGGGCTACTCAGCGAGGGTGAATTCGGTGGACTGCAGAGGAACACAGGGAGAATTATACTGGTTTTAGGCTCTCAAGGTGAGGTAATACCCTACGTCCAGTTGAGGTGTTATTCCTCTGAGGTGTATGGTGATCGATGATCTTGTTGTCCTTGCCCTGAGGGGCACCCTGCCTCCCTTTATATACTAGGGGACAGGGGTACATGATAAGGATCCCAGCCGGGAATACGGCCAAGGATTTCTCCTTAGAGATTGAGTCCTATCCGACTAAGACTATGTTTCCTCATTATACAAGGCAAAGCCTGCCGGATGCTATCTTATCTCTAATTACATGGTTCGGCCTATCCTCTATCCGAGTGGCCCATGTACTAGTAATGAGGTACCCGGGGCCCATGGACTCCACACTAGCAAGAATGACTTATCGTGCAGTTTAGTAGGTCGGACCCAACTGATGCAGCACAAACTGACGATATTAATTCACACCTAGTAAGCCGATAAATCTATGCACGCGTGATGTGATATATCTACTCGGCCTATGAGATCAAACCTAACTGATGCAGCCGGAGACAGAACAGATATATCGTGGTAAGCCGACTACCGCAGGCCGACTAGAATATCGGACCTAACCGAGGAAGTCCTAGTCGGAACGGTAGTCGGTGGGGTAACGAGACTTACCCTCTCGCAGGAGGTAACTTAACGATGCAGCCCGGCTCGGGAGAAGCAGAACCCGTTGAATGGTGGCTGGCGATGCGCGGAAGTTTTGTATTGATCTGATGATTTGATGCATTTCTTACAAAGCACCCGGGCCATACGTATTTATACCCCGAGTTCATATAGTCCTGATCAGACACGAAACAGGAGTTTCCTAATTACAGAGAAAACACTAACCAAGCCCGATCGGATACGAGATCAGGTTTCCTAAAAGATAAAATATTATTACTGCCTAATTAACAAATAAGGCATTAGACTGCCACACTATGGTCTTCATGACTCCTTTCCAAACTCGGCTCCCTCTGGATTGATCCCCGCTAATTATCTGTAATTTCTCCTTTAACTGAATCTGATAAAGAACCATACCAAATTTTGGCGTTAACAACTGGTCAGCGTCACTCTTCAGCCAGGCTTCCCTCCCCGCATGACACGCCTCCATCTCGGCCTTCAATGCCCGGAGCTACTCTAGTTCCGTGAGATGGGGGGCCATTTCAACCAGGATTTTGGTCATCGCCTCGTTGCAGTCCACAAGCTCCTGCTCAGGGAGAGAGCAAGTTAAAATTGGAGTCAAGACGTCAAAACGAGAAGACCATCAAGACTTTTATCACAGGGGTCATACCCGAACCCCCTCGGACCCGGCAATGGCGGCGGGGAGCAACCTTTCGCGTTCCCTCCTCGCCGCGGCCTCGTTAAGCCTGAAGCTCTTCACGGTCCTGTCAGGCGCCGTCCAAGTGAACATCCGGGGCATCCTACGTGGGGGAGCTTCAATCCAAGGCAGGTTCGGGATCTCTGGCGGTGGCGACGATGACAACGACGACCACGACGGCGACAGGGTCCTGGCCTCTACGCAGTCGTCCCCTGCGGCCTCGGGGATTGACTCGAGGGCTCCAACAGCGGCCTCTGCAGCGGGCGATACTTCAGGGGTTGGGGCCTCAACCTCAGCAACTGCCTCTTGGTCGAGCGGCGACGGCAACCCTGCAGTCGGGACCACCTCAGTCTCCACGACTGGGCTGGCCACCGGCTCAGCTGGTAGGTTCGTGGCCGCCGGCTCGGCTGGGGCAGGCTCTTCAAGGGGAGCGATCGGATCGGTCTCCTGGAGATCGATATCGGCCCGCTTTCTGCGTGACAAAACAAGACATCAGAACACTACTTCAACAGGCAAGAATCCCAGAAGACCTGGAGCAGCTTACCTCTTGGAGAACTTGAGTCTCCCACCGGGCGATTCAAGTTCCGGCGCAGTGCACCTGGCAGTCGGGTCAGTCGGCGTCACAATTGGCGGTGGCACATCAGCTTGAGTCGGCCCCGTCTCCGGTGTGGCTGGCTTGGACACCCCCGTGATCAGCGGTACCCGCTCTGGCCGACCACTCGGCGGTGCTGTTGCCGGACTCGGCAATGTTGGGCTCGGCCCCGCAGGTTTCAACCTGGGGCTTGATCGCCTGGGCGTCGCGGTGGCGGTGTCCTTTATCTTCAGCCCTCCTACCGTGACACCCGGCGACATGGCCCCCTCGTCCCGATAAAGAACAGGTTTCTTCCCGGCTCTCTTGGAGTCGAGTCGGGCGAAGCGCAGGGCTCCTTGGCCTTTTCTTCGATGCAACGGCCGACAACAAGCGGGAGTCCTCATCAAACTCCACGCACCACTACAGAAGATTCAATAGAATACATCATACAATGCCAAGCAATCACACATACAAGTCCACAGGCATTCGCTACAAAGGAAAGACGAAGGTCACCTCGGGGCGGGGCCAACTGCGCCTATAAGACGCAATGTGTCTCTTCTTGTCTTCGGTCTCGATCACCCCGCTGGAGAAGTATCTGAACAGGGTTTCCGTCACCTTCTGCTCATTGGCCGACTCATGGCTGACCCGGTCAGGATCATGTTTTCCCTGGTAATCCTAGCCAAACGCACTCCTCAGCTTCAGGGGCTGGAAGCGCCGAGTCAAGAACCTCCTGGCCACCCAAGGTCCAGTCAGGCCAGCCTTCTTGAAGTTATCTAACTTTGTCAACAATTGATGCACTTGGCCCATCTCCTCAAGGGTTGGATCTGTTGACCAATTTGGTAAAACCACCAGTGGCAAGCCAGTGAATGGCCGCAAGGAGGGAGCCAGATCTGTGCAATAGAACCACTCCTTGTGCCAGCCTTTTAAGGAGGATTTCAAGGGAAGATCAAGATATGACTTTTTCCTATCGCTCCTTAGCTGAAGACCAGCCCCCCAATTACACTGATGTTATTTTTGGAGGGCTAGGGTTTAATGTGGAACAAATGCCTAAAGAAGTTGAAATGGGGTTCCACGCCCAAATAACACTCGCACAGAGGAACGAATATGGAGATCTGAAGGATTGAGTTGGGATTCAAATGCACCAACTCTAACTTATAGAAGTCAAGGATTCGGCGGAAGAATGCAGAAGAAGGAAGGCACAAACCCCGGTCGAAAAAAGAAGCAAAAACTACCGTTTCGCCAGATTGGGGATTTGGAGCCGACTCACCCTTAGCCGGCCGCCAGCGGATCACTTCTTGGCTCGGTAACTTCGATTGATTCTCCATCAGCGTCAGTTTCACCGAACCGCAATCCGACATCGGCCAAGTATTCCCCGGCGAACCCACAAGATCCGAAGCATTCGGCATGGTTGGAGGCGAAGAGATTTGGGGGAAAAGCGATTGGGGGCTTGGAAAAGATGAGGAAAACCAGAGTCGCCTAAGTTCGCATGGGAAGCAGCAGTAACAGCTAACCCTAGCCGAGCAAGAGGCGAAAAGTTGGGTGCAGAAGTGGAAGATGAAACGATTGGCTAATTTGGTGAAGATGAAGGAATCTTTTTCCTCTCTCCCGCTTTTTTATACAACCGATGCCGACTAAGTGGGCTTGGGCCTACACAGTTAGCACTGGGCCATCAAGATATGAGTTTCTACAGTAGCATGCTCCATGTGGGCCGCCCGCAGGCTGAGTTTGAAATTATAGTGCTGGTGCTACTTAATAGGAATCGATGAGGTAAGCAGATATGCTTCATGGAGCCTTATTGCTAACATTATGTTGGGTATCTGTTTTATCCACCAGGTCTCGAGGATATATCCTTATAAGGATCACAAGCTAGTCTTCATTAAAATTGGAGATGCAGGTATCTTTCTCGGGTACACCTGACCACGCTATGGATTTATTTTTATAAAGTGGCACTCGGCCTACATGCATGGCCACCAGTTGCCATGAGCAATGTCATTCCAACCGACATGACGCTGAAGAGTCTAACTTTCGAGTAGTGCACTACTCGGGAGAGACTATAAATATTTTTTCCCGCTGACATGATGCAGAGGAGTCTAACTTCTGAGTGGGACGCCACTCGGAAAAGACTATAAACCCCTTTTTCCAGCTGACATGATGCTGAAGAGTCCCATATACGAGTAGCATCCTACTTGGTAAGACTATAAACATACATTCCGACTGACATGAAGTCGAGGAGTCCTATATACGAGTGGCATGCTACTCGGCAAGACTATATATTAAATTCCGGTTGACATGATACCGAAGAATCTCATATACTAGTAGTAATCTACTCGGGAAAGATTATCAGGGTAAAGATCTTTGACTTTATGTTTAATTGTCTTCACAATTAAGCACAAAGTCAGGGGCTACACCTAATAGGTGCGTCTATTCGGCGCACACTATTCATATATCTATATGAAGCCCTTCATAGCCTCGCTGCCAGCTGACATGAAGCAAGACTCAGGAAGAAGACTTACTCAGACAAAGAGTACTCGGGAGCATCGCACTCGGGCAATCTTCACCGTGGAGGACAAGCACTCGGCATCAGCTGTGACTCAACTATGAAGGTCTCAGGGGCTACTGTGGAGGCCATGGGCCCCGGGTACCTCGCCACCAGCATATGGGACCACTCGGATAGAGGATGGGCCAAACCATATAATTAGAGATAGGATAACACCCGGCAGACTTTACCTTGTACAATGAGAAATAACAGTCTTAGTCGGATAGGTTTCTATCTCTAAGAAGGAAATCCCTTGGCCGTATCCGGCTGGGATCCTTATCATGTACCCCGGTCCCCCAGTATATAAGGGGAGGCAGGGCGCCCCTCAGGGCATGAAAGATCATTGATCACAAACCACCTCAGAGGAATAACACCTCAACTGGATGTAGGGTATTACCTCACATCGAGGGCCTGAACCAGTATAAATCTTCTTTGTGTTCCTCTGCAATCCACCGAATTTACCTTCGGCGAGTAGCCCTATAGTTTTATTGCCGGTGCAGAGCATCGACACTCCGACACACCATTAATGCTCGGCGCCATGAACGCAAAGAAGACGAGCGTCGACGGTAGGAGGACGACTACGAATGCTTCGGCCTCAACCACGAGCAGTATAACCGCCGCAACAGGAGCCGGAGCCCTCATGAAGACGAAGGCGTTCCAGCTTTCACTCACGAGCTCCAGGACGTCGACTGGCCGTCGGGCTTCAAGCCTACGAGGATCGAGAAATACGACGGCAAAACCAACCCCGAGTCCTGGCTCACAGTATACACCCTAGCAATCCGAGCTGCCGATGGTGACCACAAAGCCATGGCTAACTACCTCCTAGTCGCGCTAGCCGACTCAGCGAGGACATGGCTAACAGGGCTCCCGAGGCGGTCAATCGGTTCCTGGGGAGAACTCAGGGAGTAGTTTATCGCTAACTTTCAAGGGACCTACGAGAGGCCATCTTCAAAACATGATCTATATCAACTCCACCAGAAGAAGAATGAGTCTCTACGTGAATTTATCAAAAGGTTCTCCGAGAAGTGCAACAAGATACCAATGATCAAGGACAAGGCCGTCATCGCCGCCTTCCATAAGGGAGTAAAGGACGCCCCGTTCATCGTGAAGTTTACTCGGAAGCCACCATCCTCTGTCTGGGCTCTTTTCGACATGGCGAACAAGTACGGCAATTCGGCTGAAGCGGTCGCAGAGGCCCTCGACAAGAAAAAGGAGTCCCGACAGAAAGAACAAAAGGCAAAAGCGACAATGAGCCATCCCAAAACAAGTCCGGACAACCGCAGAGCAGAAGTCGGACAATGGGTGGCCACATGGGCGTACACGGTCGGGCCAGTGGATAAGACTACCAGAAAGGTCATGAACGGGCCATGCCTTCCACCCAAGGGTAAGCACGCGGCAAAGACTGCTTCATGCTAAGAAGTTTTTCTTCCGAGCAAGGCTTTAACATCTGGCACCGACAAGAGCAAAGACAAAGCCAGATGCAGGCCCGGTCGACGCATTCAAGATCCCAAGCCGAGTTAAACATATTTTTGAGGGCTATTCTGCATACGAGTCAAGGCAAGCAGAAGCTAGCAGCGCGTGATGTCAACGAATCTCACAGAGACACCCCCCAATACTTGCGCTGGTCAGAGACGTCCATCACATTCCTCGCGAGATTACCCAGATTGGGTTTCGCACCAGGAGTATATCACTCGTCCTGGACCGGTCGTCAAGAACATCAAGCTAAAGAAGGTTCTCATAGACGGAGGCAGTGCGCTCAATATCTCTTTGCCAAGACTCTGGATGAGATGACAAGATTCTCGTTCAGATCCGCGCCGAGTACACTGCGCCTTCACGGATATTCCGGCCTATCTTCAACCACTCGGGCAGATCACCTTGCCAGTCACTTCGGCACAGTGGGATAACTTCACACGGAGAACATTTCTTCGAGGTCGTCTAACTTCGGGACCGCGTACACTCGGACGACGGCGCTCGCAAGTTTATGGCGATACCGGCACTATACATACATGGTGTCAAAATGCCAGGGCAGCGAGGAGTCCTCTCCTCGCAGCGCGTCAAGGGCAAGCCCTTCACCTGCGACAAGGAGAGCTGCGAGCTGGCTGTCCCAAGAGGGGGAGTCGGGACACAAGCATTCGGCAAGCCGTCACAACCCAGTCAAAGGAAAGAATCAAGTTCCAGCCAAGAAACAGCGAAGTTGGGAATTTCAGCGGACTCTGACACGAAGAAGATCCCTGGACCTTCCGACCTCCAAGACTGCCTAGTCGGGACCGGACTCGACCCAAAATAGGAAGACGCAGCTCGTCACTTTCCTCAAGCCAAACAAGAATATTTTCGCGTGGAACGTTCGACCATGCGGGTACAAGGAAGGTGTCGAGAATGCCTAACATGAAGACAGACGCTCAAGCAGTCCCAGGCTGTACGCACTTCGCTCAAGAGAGGAATGCTATTCGAGAGGAGATACAAGGCTTCCTCGCAGCGGGTTATAAAGGTTATCACCGACTGGCTGGCAAAACAGTTCTGGTCCAGAGAAAAACGATAAATTGGGCATGTGCGTCGACCACACCGATTCAACTAAGGCGTACCCAAGACAGAATTTGCATGATACAGAATGAAGACCAGTCGTGGGTGGGAAGACTGTTGGGTGTGCGACACTTCACTCACAATTTGTGTGTGAAGAGATTACTATTGGCGAGAATACCCACAATAGAAGAGTATAGCCTAAAGGAGAGGATGTGGGTGCCTGGGCCCGGGGTACTCATGACAAGCATTGGGGCCCTCGGATAGAGGTGGCTAGCTTGTTTAGAGAACTCAGCTAGATTGGCAGACTTCGCACTTGTATAGAAAGGAAAATATAGTCCTGATCAGTCGGGTAAAGTTATATCTCAGGGAGATCTCCTAGTGTATGATAAGGACTACTACTTGTAAAACTTGTCCCCCAGTATATAAGGGAGGCAGGGGCCATGAGGCAGAAAGAGTCATAGAGGCAACGGCCATAAGTTCCATCAAGAATAACCACCGTATATCTAAAGGAATACATACAAACTGGACGTGGGTATTACTCACAATCGAGGGCCTGAACAGTAATAAAAGATTTCTTGTGTTCCTTTGATCCACGAGTTTCCATCCGCGAGTAGCATATATTTATTGCGGTGTAAAAATCGACAGTTGGCGCCCAGGTAGGGGCTTCGGCGCGTCTAATTACGCTAGATGGATCAGCAACCGAAGTCGACGGCGGAAACACCCACTCCCAGAAGATACATCGATCAGAAGCCTTGATTGTCGCCGACAGATCGGCACATCAATCACCCAGGCGCACGACGATCCAACCGCGGAGGAACCAGCTGATCCGCGCACAGTCGGCCACGACGCTGGCGGCATCTTCGACGACATGCCTGCTCTGGGGCGATCTCCATAAGCCGGTCCAGGGCAACTTTCTTCAAGTGTTCGATCGGACTCGGTTCTGAGCCGGCGAGATCGGCCAGAAGGGAAGAGATCGTCACTTCCAGTTCGGACTCAGCGAGCCGCGGATATTACAATTACATCGACGCGGCAACCGATCCCTGGGAGTTGACTGGATACGGTCGAGCCGCTCGAGATCGGATTAGAGAGTCGGAGTTTGTAACAGCCATACGTATCTCGATCAACTTTCCCGACTACGACTCCTCAGCCCGAGATCCCGCAGCGGACTTACGAACTCCCAAGTCGATTCCGGTCCAAGTTCGAGAGATACCCAGCTTGGCAGCTTCACTCCGCGCGAGAAATTTTTCATGCATCAGAGGCTCTACTCCTATTCAGGAATCACGCCGACTACACGAACAACAAAGAGGAGAGGCCCTGCCCGTCATCGCGAGAACAAAGACAGGAGGAAGAAACAAGACGCCTGCACGCCCACAACGACGGCCTACGCAGGGCTGGGGCGAACCGCTCAAAAAGCAACCAAACCCTCCCAAACAAGTGGGGCCTCCCCCCCGACCACAAACGTTCGTCACCCAAGCAGAACGTCGTGGCAGCGTAACCCTACTGGAAAAACAAACCGTGTCCAGGTTGGGGGCCCTGATCACCAGGCCCACC
Organism: Oryza meyeriana var. granulata; assembly: GCA_003991445.1. NCBI lineage: Eukaryota > Viridiplantae > Streptophyta > Magnoliopsida > Poales > Poaceae > Oryza > Oryza meyeriana. Next base: position 18,654 of record RYFJ01001612.1, read on the forward strand.
CCGACATCGCAAGGATAAAGCCATGCTTGTCCGACTGCCGCATGTCAGCTCAGACCAAAGTCGGGAACACACTCGTATACTGACCAGTCAATCAACTTCCCCAGCGGGGCAGTCTCATCTCACCTCAAAGCGACGTTTTCAAGCGGCGGCTCTAGTCGGCAGGACGCGGAGTCAAGCAGACGTCACGGCACAACACCCACAAACCGGAACGTCGAAGGCGACCCGTCGGGACAACCAGGACTCCGAGACCGACTGCGGCGCGACATTCAGCAAGACATTAATGCTCGGCGCGGAACGAGAAGAAGAAGACGAGCAACGCCAACTGGAATGACGAGAACGAGCATTTCGGCCCTCCACTACGGCGGTTTTCGCCGCTGTAGTCGGGTCGGAGTCCTCATGAAGACGAAGCATACGGCTTCACCCAGGAACTACGACAGGTCCGACTGGCCAGTCGGCTTTAAGCCTACAGGCATCAACAAAATACGATGGCAAGACCAATCCCAGTTCCTGGCTCACGGTCTACCTCTGGCGATCCGACAGCAGCTGGGGGAAATCACAAAAAGTCATCCATTTGCCAAACATGCTAACTACTCCAGTCGCTCTAGCCGACTCAGCGGTAGCGAGAGGCATGGCTAACAGGGGGAACTCCCAAAAAGCGATCAATCGGCTCTTGGGGAGAACTCCTGGGACAAATGGTTCATCACAACTTCCAGGGAAAAAAAAAAAAACCATAGAGAGGCATCTTCCGAAGAAGAGTAGTACCACCTATATCAGTTGCGCCAAAGGAAGGAACGAGTCTCTTCGTGACTTCATCAGAGGTTTTCTGAGAGGAGGAACTCAATCCCGAACGTCAAGGATGAGGTTCGTCATCGCCGCTTTTCGAAAAGGAGTCAAAGACACTCGTTCAATCGACAAATTTCACTCGGAAGCCTCCCAACTCTGTTTCATCAAGGCTTTTATTCGACATGGCAAACAAGTACGGCCGACTCGGCCCACGCTGTTGCCGAGGCCCTCGATGAAAACAAGTCACCCTGACAGAAGAAGCGGGACGACACCGACGGACGCGGTCTCCCAACTAAAGCTGGGAATCGCAAACGCAAGTAGACGGCTCCCATTGTGGCAGTCGGTCACTGACCGCCTTCGACTTCAACAACTGAGGATTATAGAACCAACAAGTGAATGCTCGGGGGCTCACAAGCTCAAACCGAGGATGGCATCCCCACTCCCAAATACCGAACAGCTAAGTGCTTTCTGAATAAACATCTCCTCACTCGGCCCTTGCTAGTGCCACAGCCGCTTACACCTAATAGGTGTATAGCCTGCGCATTTTACTTTTTCCGTTTTTGCTCTTAAATGATTACAAAAGTACTCGAGTAGCCATAAATCTCGATCCGTGAAACTCTGCTTCCATGTAAGACGAACTCAAGTCACCCAAAACGCGTGCCTGGGAAAGAGCCATGAGCCAACTCCCGACGCTAGGGGGCTATGACTAGTCGGGCAGAGTGCTTAAACGTAAGGGGTCAACTACTCGAGGAAATTAATATCAAAAAGAGGAAGAACACGTATTTACATACATTGTAAAATACATTTTATTTCGGGTGAATTATTTTCATCATCAGATGCTACTCATCCGATATTTTTATATTGCAGGCCCAGCTCCGGATATGCGTGACAGGAACTCAGGGCTTCGAGCCTATCTCCTACGCTCGGGGGCTAGACAAGTCCTGCCAAAATACACTCGGGATGCTCCATGAGGGCTACTTACCGAGTACTTGCGCCAGTCGGGACGTCATCTTCCCCGACTACGCTCCATGGGAGCTAACAATCGGCCCCGGCGCCGGTCGGGGCTGTGTTACCACTCGGCTAAAGTAGGGTAACGCCATGAGGGTCGCCAGCCGAATCCTACGGCTAATGCTAGGTTCGGGTACCTTATTTGGCCGCACTCTGTCAGGTTGGGTACCGCCCCATGAGGGTCGCCAGCCGAATCTATGCTAATGCAAGATTCGGGTGCTAGCTTGGCTATAACTCTGTTGGATAGGGTACGCCCCATGAGGGTCACCAGCCGAACCCTCTGCTAATGCAAGGTTCGGGTACCTTGTTCGGCTTTTCCCAAGTCAGAGAAGACTTACATCGTCAAAGCCATCGGAGTTCTCATGCACTGCGTCACACCTGAGGAGGGCAAGCAGATCCTGCAACATACCTACTCGGGTACATGTGGAACCAGTTTGCATCCAGAACGTAAGTCGGAAAGGCTTGCGAATAAGGATTTCTCTGGCTGATTGCGGTTACCAACACCAAAAAACTCATCCTGACATGCGATGGATGCTACTTCTATAGAGCTATGCTGGGTAGGTTGGTTCAGGCCGGCTTACTTGGTAATAGCCACCAAGACATGAGTTCCTACAGTAAGCATGCTCCATGTGGGCCGCCCGCAGGCTGATTTGAAATTATTAGCGCTAGTGCTACCCACAGGAACCGATGAGGTAAACAGATATGCTTCATGAGAGCCTTATTGCTAAACATATATGTTTGGGTATCTGTCTTATCCACCAGGTCTCGAGGATACATCCTTACAAGGATCACAAGCTGGTCTTCATTAAAATTGGAGATGCAGGTATCTCTCTCGAGTACACCTAACCACGTAATGGATTTATTTTTCATACAGTGGTACTCGGCCTACATGCGTGGCCACCAGTTGCCATGAGCAGCATTTTTCCCGCTGACATGACGCGGATGAGTCTACTTTCGAGTAGTACACTACTCGGGAGAGACTATAAATTCTCATTCCCGCTGACATGACGCGGATGAGTCTAACTTTCGAGTAGTACACTACTCGGGAGAGACTATAAAATTCTCATTCCGCTGACATGACGCGGGTGAGTCTAACTTTCGAGTAGTACACTACTCGGAGAGACTATAAAATTCTCATTCCCGGCTGACATGATGCCGACGAGTCGAATTTTCGAGTAGTATACTACTCGGAAAGACTATAAACATTCTTCCAGCTGGACGGCTGAAGAGTCTAACTTCCGAATGGGACGCCACGCGGGAAGACTATAAACACCCCCTTTCCAGCTGACATGACGCTGAAGAGTCCCATATACGAGTAGCATCCTACTCGGCAAGACTATAAACACACATTCCGACTGACATAAAGTCGAAGAGTCCTATATACGAGTAGTTCCCTACTCGGCAAGACTATAAATCATATTCCGGTTGACATGATACCGAAGAGTCTCATGTACCAGTAGTAATCTACTCGGGAAAGACTACAAGGTTAAAGATCTTTGACTTCATGTTTAATTATTTTCACAATTAAGCACAAAGTCGGGGGCTACACCTAATAGGTGCGCCTATTCGGCGCACACTATTCCGACATCTACATCGAGACCTTCATAGCCTCGCTGCCAGCTGACATGAAGCAGGACTCGGGAGAAGCAGCACTCAGACAAAGAGCACTCGGGAGCAATGCACTCGGGAAGACTTCACCGTGGAGGATGAGCACTCGGCATCAGCTGTGACTCAACTATGAAGGTCTCGGGGGCTACTGTGGGTGCCATGGGCCCCGGGTACCTCATGACAAGCATATGGGCCACTCGGATAGAGGATGGGCCTAGCCTTGTAATTAGAGATATAGCTAGATTCGGCAGACTTCGCCTTGTATAGAAAGGAATATACAGTCCTAGTCGGGTACGTTATATCTCTAAGGGGAGATCTCCTAGTCGTAATCCGATAGGGACTCCTACCTTGTAACCTTGTCCCCCAGTATATAAGGGGAGGCAGGGCGCCCCATGAGGGCAGAAGAGCTCATAGAAGCACACGGCCATACAGTTCATCAGAACTACCACCGTATATCCTCAAAGGAATACATACAAACTGGACGTAGGGTATTACCTCACATCGAGGGCCTGAACCAGTATAAAATTTCCTTGTGTTCCTTTGCAATCCACCGAGTTTCCATCCGCCGAGTAGCCCCATATATTTATTGCCGGTGTAAAACATCGACAAGGACTGCCTAAAGACGTCTTTTATCATGCTGTTTGGTGCTTACTGCTACATCACTATGCCGTTCGGTTTGAAAAATGCTGGAGCAACATATCAACGGGCAATTCAGCGGTGTCTACACACTCAGATCGGGTGCAATGTGGAAGCCTATGTCGATGACATGGTCATCAAGACCAAATCCAAAGAAGACCTCATCGCTGACCTAGAGGAAACTTTCCAAAATCTTCGAAGATTCAAGATGAAGTTAAACCCGAAAAAGTGCGCCTTCAGTGTGCCATCCGGCAAGCTACTCGACTTCATCGTCTCACATCGCGGCATCAAGGCCAACCCGGAAAAAGTCAACACAATCATGAACATGGCTCCCCTGACTAACCAAAAGGACGTCCAGAAGCTGACAAGCTGCATGGCGGCACTCAGCCGGTTTATTTCCCAACTAGGCGAACGGGGCACAACCTTCTTTAAACTATTGAAGAAAGCAGACAATTTCCAGTGGACTCCTGAAGCCCAGCAAGCCTTCGAAGACTTCAAGCAATTCCTCACATCACCCCTATGTTGGCGTCACCCATGCCCCAAGAACCGCTAATGCTATATCTGGCAGCAACTACTCAGGTAGTCAACACGGTGCTGGTGGTCGAGCGATCCGAACAGCGTCACATCCAGAAAGTCCAAAGGCCAGTTTACTTTGTAAGCGAAGTCCTTGCCGACTTGAAGACCAGATACCCGCAAGTCCAAAAGCTGCTCTACGGCCTACTCATCACTGTCTGGAAGCTGGTGCACTATTTCCAAGCACATCAAGTCACGGTGGTCACATCGTTTCCACTCGGGGACGTCCTACATAACCGCGAGGCCACCGGCCGAATCGCTAAATGGGCACTCGAGTTGATGGCGTTCGACATCGCCTTTCAGCCACGGACAGCAATCAAATCACAAGCTCTAGCTGACTTCATGGCCGAGTAGACAGAAGTTCATATGCCTACATCAACAGCGAAGCTAGAGTACTGGACAATGTACTTTGACGGTTCTCTACAGATCGGCGGCGCCGGGGCTGGCGTCGTGTTAACGTCTCCCACCGGCGAAAAACTCAAGTACGTCCTACAAATACACTTCCCGGCTTTCCACAATGTCGCCGAGTATGAGGCACTTATCCACGGGCTCCGCATTGCTATATCACTCGGCATACGTCGACTGGTTGTGCGCGGGGATTCTCAACTCGTGGTAAACCAAGTCATGAAGGACTGGACATGCCTAGATGACACCATGGCGGCATACTGTCAGGAAGTCCGCAAGCTAGAAAACAAGTTTGACAGGCTGGAGATAACACACATGCTACGACAATATAATGACGATGCAGATGAATTGGCAAATCTGGGATCCAAGCGAGAGGCGGTCCCGACAGGGATCTTTGTCGAGCAACTCACGGAGCTGTCAGTCAAGAAGAAACCGGTGCCAGAGCAGTCGGGAGGCGAACCAACCCCGGCAACAGATGAGGCGCTGCACATATGTCACGATTGGCGGACTCCTGTTCTCAAATTCCTCCTGGATGATGAACTCCCAGAAGATCACAGTGAAGCTAAACAAATTAAACGTCGAAGCAAGAATTTCTTAGTCGTCGGAGAAGACCTATACCGAAGAAGTGCATCCGGTGTCCTCATGCGCTGCGTCACCACCGAGGAGGGCAAGCAGATCCTGCAGTCAATCCACTCGGGCGTATGTGGCAACCACGCCACATCTAGGATGTTAGTCGGAAAGGCTTACCGGCAGGGATTTTTCTGGCCAACGGCAGTAACAGACACCAAAGACATCGTTCGCACATGCGAGGGCTACCAATTCTTTGCAAGACAAACCAATCTCCCAGCCCAGGAACTCCAAACAATCCCAATCTCTTGGCCCTTTGCAGTATGGGGGGCTTGACATGGTCGGGCCATTCAAGAAAGCGCCAGGAGGGTTCACACACCTGTTCATCGCAATAGATAAATTCACCAAGTGGATTGAGGCCAAACCTGTCGCAACCATAACGGCGGCACGAGCAAAGGACTTCATCATGAGTATATTATACCGATTCGGGGTCCCCAACCGCATCATCACTGACAACGGTACTCAGTTCACGGGCGGCGTGTTTCAAGATTTCTGTGACAACTTCGGCATCAAGATCTGCTATGCGTCTGTGGCACACCCGCGGAGCAATGGGCAGGTTGAACGAGCCAACGGTATGGTCTTACAAGGCATCAAGACAAGGATATTCGACCGACTACAACCATACGCGGGCCGGTGGGTGCACAAACTCCCATCTGTCCTCTGGTCCCTCAGGACCATAGTTAGTCGGGCAACAGGGCAATCCCCTTTCTTTTTGGTCTACGGTGCTGAGGTTGTGCTACCAACCGAGTTAGAGTTCGGCTCTCCGCGAGTTCGGGCTTACTCAGAAAACAGTTCAAACAACACCCGATTGGTCGAACTAGATTAGTTGGAAGAAGCAAGGGACATCGCAACAATCCAGTCGGCAAGATATCTCCAAGGCCAGCGTCGCTATCACAACCGCAATGTCCGTGGCCGCACCTTTTTGGTCGTAGATCTCGTATTGAGAAAAATACAAACCACCAAAGATAGGCATAAACTATCCCCAATTTGGGAAGGGCCATTCATTATAGCGGAGGTCACTCGGCCAGGTGCCTACCGACTGAAGACCGAAGACGGTGCCCTCATCAGCAACTCATCAAATATAGAACAGCTACGTCCCTTCTATACCTAAGTTTTATACTTTCATATGTGTACAGTTCTTCTCTGACTCACTACGCCGATTGTTTCAATCGAGTAGTGAGTCGGGGGCTGCATGTATTGTATGTGTTGTGTCAATAATATACGAGCCTATTTCACTCAACTTATGAAGTTTTACTATGACTTTTTCCACGTCTACCTGAGTACAGTTTTCTACGGTGAACGTTTTTATTAAGTTCCTATAGATTAACTCGGCGCAGGCTATATTGTCGAGTAAAGCTAATGACAACTGAGTAATAGTCTAAAGCTTGGCGGTATTGCACATGCATTTACACATATTCTTACCAAAATGTATATACACCGACTGCATGATATATTGTCTTTACATACCCAGGTCCCGGGTGATAATTTCTGCAGTCGGCCTCGCCTTAGCTATCAGCTCCAGCGCCTCCTCAGGAGTCGTCTCTTCAGCAAACCCCTCCCCGATGGCTTCGACGTCTACCCTTGGGTAGATGAACTTGGTCATCGCTAGGGTCTGGGCCACGCCAGCAATAACACGCTCATCCGAGTACCTCTTCAGGGCACTTGGTGCGTCTTTAAGGCGCTCCTCCAGTTGGAAGATTGTGTTGGAACTGGTTCCCACAAGACGAGGGTCTATCAGGTCAAGGAGCCCTTTCACGGACTCGCTAAAGGTCTCCCGTGACTCCTTGACCGCCCTGATCTCCTCTACAAAAGCTTGGAACTAGATCTGGGAATTGGCTCTCACAGCTACCTGGATTCACCGACAAGTAAACTTGTTAAGCAAAGCTGCATATGGAGTGATTAATGGATCGGCCAAGGTTATTGTCAGGGCGGAGACTCACTTTTGTAGTCGGCCTCCCACTTGGCTATGGCTTTCTCTAGTTCGACTTTTTCTTTCTCGAGCTTGGTATTGGCCGCTTTCAACTCAGCCTTCTCTTGCTCAAGCTCAGTTTTGGCCTCTGTCAGGGCGGCCTTATCTTTTTCAAGCTCGGCCCTGGCTCTCTCGGCCTCCTTCAGCTGCTCTCCTCCCTCTGTTCGGGTCTTCAACTCGGCTTGGAGGGCTACACAACAGATTAGTCAAGAACTCGACCATGCAGTCAAGACACAACTGGGCAATCGGGAAATAACACAGCTGGAGGGATATATCAAGGATTTGGTCATGAAGAAGGGTTCTAGAGGCTCACCTCTTATCGTCTTGGCTTGATCCCAATTTTCTCTCCTAAGCTTGGTGACGCTCTCCCTTAGCCAAGATTCCCTCTCCTGGCTGCGCCCTTCCACTTCAGTTTTCAAGGCCCGGAGTTGGTCTAATTCCTGGAGTTGGGGGGCGATCCGGTTCAGCACCTCATGCATTTTCTCTGAGCAATCAACAACTTTCTGCTCGGGGATTAACAAGTCAGAGCAGAATCGAGCATCAAGAAATATTACCAAAATTCTGGTACAATGGAAACCATACCCAAATCCCCTCGGACGCGGCGAGTGTGGCATGAAGCAGGGCTTCACATTCCCTACCCGCTGCCACATCATCGACCTTGTAGGTCTATGCAGTTCCGTCAAGCGCCGTCCACTGGAACGTCCTCGGGAACCTGCACGGAGGGGCCTCGATCCTGGGGAGGTCAGGTCTATCTGAAGGAAGAGACGACGACCACGACCAGGAAGGCGACGGACTCCCGGCCCCCGGCTCGGCAGCCTCTATGGCCTCGGGGGCTGGCTCAGGTGCTGTAGCAGTGCCTTCGGCACCAAGCGCTGGCTCAGGAGCTGCAGCGACGACTTCGGCGATGGGCGCCAGCTCAGGGGCTGGGGCAGCGGCTTCGATAACCACCCCTTGGTCGACCGGCGTCGGCGACCCTGTAGTCGGGGCGGTCTTAGGTTCTACGGCTGGGCCCACCGCCGACTCAGCAGGCGTACTCGCTGGCTCCGGACCGGCAGGGACACGGTCGACAGCAGGCGTAGTCGGCGTGACTTCCTTAAGATTTATGTCAACCCGCTTCCTACAAAACAAGACAAGCATCAAGGCGCAACAATGCTGAACATGATTTTTAGAAGACCCGGAATGACCTACCTCTTGGAGAACTTGAGCTTTTGCCCGAGAGATCCAGAGGGCGACACTGGAGGGCCGCTGGCTGTTGGGCCTGAGGGCACGGCAGTCGGCGGTAGCACCTCTGCCCTAGTCGGCCCCGTTCGCGGTGTGGTCGGCTAGGATGCTTGGGTGCTCGGCGGCGCCGGGGTCGACCTTGTACCCGGTCGTGCTTGGGTTGGGCTCGATGTTGCTAAGCTCAACTGCGCCGGTCCCGATCTAGGACTCGATGGCCTGGGCGCTGTGCCGGCGGGGTCCCTTATCCTTAAACTCCCGGCTGCGGCACTCGGCTTCACGACCTTCGCCTTGCCCTAATCTACAATGGGCTTCTTCCCCGCTCTCTTGGAGTCGGGCTGGGCAGCAGAAGGACTCCTCGCCCCCTTCTTCAACTTTGTGGCCAACAAAGGACGGGAATCATCATCAAACTCCTCACACCACTGCAAATGACTCAACAGTACACGTCATGTTATGCAAGACAATCATGGATACATGTCTACAGGCATTCATCACAGAAGAAGGACGAAGGTTACCTCGGGGCTGGGCCGACTGTGGTTATAAGCTGCGATGGTGCGTTTGGCATCCTCGGTCTCGACTACCCCGCTGGAGAAATAACCGAACAAGGTCTCAGTTACCTTCTACTGGTCAGCCGACTCATGGCTTTCTCGGTCAGGGTCATGTTTCCCTTGGTAATCCCAGCCAAATACACTCCTCAGCTTTAGCGGCTGCACGCGCCGGTTCAGAAAATGCCTGGCCACCCAGGGTCCGGTTAAGCCGGCTCGCTTGAATTTCGTCAGTTTCTCCAGCAACTGATGCACTTGGCCCATCTCTTCAAAGGTTGAATCTGAAGACCAATTGGATGAAACCACTGGTGGCGAGCCAGTGAACGGAGGTAGGGTGGGTTCCAGATTAGAACAGTAGAACCACTCCTTATGCCAACCTTTCAAGGAGGATTTCAAGGGAAGATCGATATATGTTTTCTTCCTCTCGCCCCTCAACTGAAGACCAGCCCCCCCAATCACCTAAACATTATTCTTGGAGGGCTGGGGCTTAACATGGAATAAATGTTTGAAGAAGTTGAGGTGGGGTTCCACACCCAAGAAGAACTCGTAAAGAGTCACGAATATGGAGATTTGAAGGATTGAGTTGGGCTTCAGATTCACCAACTCCAACCCGTAGAAGCCAAGGAGACGGCGGAAGAACACGGAAGAGGGAAGAAACAAACCCCGGTCGAAAAAAGAGGCAAAGATGACAATTTCGCTGGATTGGGGATTTGGAACTAACTCACCCTTGGCCGGACGCCAGCGGATAACGCCCTGGCCTTGCAGCTTCAATTGACTCTCCAGGAGCTTCAGCTTCACTGAGCCGCAATCCGAAGTCGGCCAGGCATTCTCCGACGCACCCGCAAGGTTCGAGGCCCTCGGCATGGTTGGGGCGGAGAAATTTGGGGGAAATACGATTGGGGGCTTGCAATTGACAAGAAGGATCGGAATCGCCCGAGTTCTAGTGGGGAACAGCAAGTAGCAGCGAACCCTAGCAGAGCGGGAAACGAAATTTTGGCGCGGAGCTGGGAAGACAAAACGATTGGCTGTGTGGGGAAGATAGAGGAATCTTTTCTCTCTCCCTCAGCCTTTATAGAGCCTAAGCCGACTAAATGAGCTTGGGCCTACGCAGTTGAAGCTGGGCTACCGAAGATATGAGTTCCTATAGTAGCATGCTCATTATGGGCCGCTCGCAGGCCGAGTTAAAATCGCGGCGCTGGTGTTACCAACAGGAATCGACGAGGTAAACAGATATGCTTCATGAAAGCCTGATTGCTAAACTTATGTGTTTGGGTATCTGTCTTATCCACCAGGTCTCGAGGATATATCCTTATAAGGATCGCAAGCTGGTCTTCATTAAAATTGGGGATGCAAGTATCTTTCTCGAGTACACCTGACCACGCCATAGATTTATTTTCATAAAGTGGTATTTGGCCTACATGCTTGGCCACCAGTTGCCATGAGCAACGTTATTCCAGCTGACATGATGCTGAAGAGTCTAACTTCCGAGTAGTGCACTACTCGGGAGAGACTATAAACATTTTTTCAGCTGACATGACGCTGAGGAGTCTAACTTCTGAGTGGGACGCCACTCAGGAGAGACTATAAACCCCCTATTCCAGCTGACATGAAGCTGAAGAGTCCCATATACGAGTGGCATGCGACTCGGCAAGACTATAAATCATATTCCGGTTGACATAATACCGAAGAGTCTCATATACCAGTAGTAATCTACTCAGGAAAGACTGCAAGGTTAAAGATCTTTGATATTATGTTTAATTGTCTTCACAATTAAGCACAAAGTCAGGGGCTACACCTAATAGGTGCGCCTATTTGGCGCACACTATTCATACACCAACATGAAGCCCTTCATAGCCTCGTTGCTAGCTAACATGAAGCAGGACTCGGGAAGAAGAAGCACTCAGACAAGGAGTACTCGGGAGCAATGCACTCGGGCAATCTTCACCATGGAGGATGAGTATTCAGCATCAGCTGTGACTCGACTATGAAGGTCTCAGGGGCTACTGTGGAGGCCATGGGCCCCGGGTACCTCATCACAAGCATATGGGCCACTCGGATAGAGGATGGGCCGAGTCTTGTAGTTAGAGATATAGCAGCACCCGGTAGATTTTGCCTTGTACAAAAAGGAATATACAGTCTTAGCCGGATAAGATGTATCTCTAAGAAGGAAATCCCTTTGCCATATCCGGTTGGGACTCCTACCATGTACCTCTGTCCCCCAGTATATAAGGGGAGGCAGGGCGCCCCCTGAGGGCAGAGAACAACACATGAGATCATTGATCCACATACATCCTCAAAGGAATACACCAACAACTAGACGTAGGGTATTACCTCACATCGAGGGCCTGAACCAGTATAAAATCTCCTTGCGTTCCTTTGCAGTCCACCGAGTTTCCCCTTGCCGAGTAGCCCTATAGTTATATTGCCGATGTAAAACATCAACACTTTGAGTCAGCTAGGACCTCGCTGACGAAGTAGACTGGCCATTGAATTTTCTGTATATGACCCGGCTTTGATCGCTCGACCACCAACACCGTGCTGACTACCTGAGTGGTTGCCTCCAGATATAACATTAATGGCTCTTGGGGCATAGGTGATGCCAACACTAGTGGTGATGTGAGAAATTTCTTGAAGTCTTCGAAGACTTGCTGGGCTTCGTGAGTCCATTGAAAATTGTCCGCTTTCTTTAGTAGTTTGAAAAAGGGCATGCCCCGTTCGCCTAGTCAGGAGATGAATCGGTTGAGTGCTGCCATGCAGCCTGTCAGCTTCTGGACGTCCTTCTGGCTAGTCGGGGTGCCATGTTCATAATTGCGTTAATTTTCTCTGGATTGGCCTCGATGCCACGATGCGATACGATGAAGCCGAGTAGCTTTCCGGATGGCACACCGAAGGCGCACTTTTCTGGGTTCAACTTCCTCTTGAATCTTTGAAGATTTTGGAAGGTTGTCGTCCAAGTTAGCGATGAGGTCTTCTTTGGACTTTGTCTTGATCACCACATCATCAACATACGCCACCACGTTGCACCCAATATAAGTGTGTAAACACCGCTAAATGGCTCGTTGATACGTTGCTCCAGTGTTTTTCAAACCGAACGGCATAGTGATGTAGCAATATGCTCCAAACGGCATGATGAAAGACGTCTTTAGGCAGTCCTCCTCCTTCAAGCTGATTTGATGATATCCCGAATAATAGTAGAGAAAGCTGAGAAGTTTGCACCCCGTGGTTGAATCCACCACCTGATCTATTCTCGGTAGACCAGATGGGTCTTTGTGGCACACCTTGTTCAAGTCGGTGTAGTCGACGCACATGCGCCATTTATCGTTCTTCTTTTGGACCAGGATTGGGTTTGCCAGCCAATCCGGGTGGTAGACCTCTTTGATGAACCTGGCTGCGAGGAGCTTGGTTATCTCCTCCCGAATAGCATCTTTGCGGTCCAGTGCGAAGCGCCGTAGCCGTTACTTGACCGGCTTGGCGTCTGTCTTGACGTTGAGGGCGTGCTTGATCCCTCCCTTGGTACCCCAGGCATGTCGAAAGGTTTCCAAGCAAAAATATCCCTGTTTGCCTGGAGGAAGGTGACGAGCGCGTATTCCTATTTGGGGTCGAGTCCGGTCCTGACTAGAGTAGTCTTGGAGGGGTCGGAAGGGTCCAGGGGGATCTTCTTCGTGTCAGAGTCCGCTGAAATTCCCGACTTCGCTGCTTTATTTGCCAGAACTTGGTCATCCTCGATTTTGGTTGTGACGACTTGCCGAATGCTGTTGCATTTGACTGCCGCTTCTTGATATTAAACCAATGCGTAGCTCTCCTTGTCGCAGGTGAAGGCTTGCTTGACATCGCAGCGAAGGGAAAGAACTCCGGCTAGCCCAGGCATCTTGAGCATCATGTAGGTATAGTGCGGCACCGCCATGAATTTGGCTAGCGCTGGCCGTCCGAGTATCGCATGGTACGCAGTCCCGAAATCAGCGACCTCGAAGCAGATGTTCTCTGTGCGAAAGTTATCCCGCGTGCCGAAGGTGACCGGCAAAGTTATCTACCCGAGAGGTCAAGATAGGCTAGGGATTACCGGGACTCTTTCTTGTCGTCAAGGGCTTGGGCGACCACTTCGGCCGAGTCGGCATACTTGTTTGCCATGTCGAAGAGAGCTCTGACGGAGGCCGGAGGTTTCCGAGTGAACTTGGCGATGAACGGGGCATCTTTAATTCCCTTGCGGAAGGAAGCATGACGACCTCGTTCTTGATCATTGGGATAGAGTTGCGCTTCTCGGAAAACCTTTTGATGAACTCACGAAGAGGCTCATTCTTCCTCTGGTGCAGCTGATAGAGATCATGCTCAGAAGACGGCCTCTCATAAGTCCCCTGGAAATTGGCGATGAAGCATTCCCGGAGTTCTCCCCAGGAGCCGATTGACCGCTTTGGGAGCCCTGTCAGCCATATCCTCGCTAAGTCGGCCAGGGCGACCGGGAGGTAGTTAGCCATGGCATTGTGATCGCCTCCGGCTGCTCAGATTGCCAGAGTATAGACCGTGAGCCAGGACTCGGGATTGGTCTTGCCATCGTATTTTTCGATGCCTGTAGGCTTGAAACCCAACGACCAGTCGACCTGTTGTAGCTCCTCGGTGAAGGCCGGTACGCCTTCATCTACATGAGGGCACCGGCTCCAATTACAGTGATTAAACCGCTCGTGGTGGAGGCCGAAGCGCTCGCTCTCGTCCTCCAGTCGGCGGCGCTCGTCGTCTTTGCGTTTGTGGCACCGTGCATTGATGTCTTGGTGGACATCGTGTCGCAAATGGCTTCGGAGATCTTGGTTGTCGTGGCAGTCGTTCTGGAGACGCTGTCAATTGTTGTTGTTAGGGTTGCTGAGAGACATCTGTCGTGACCCCGCGTGCGGCTGACTGGAGCCAGCCACCCGGCGTCACGTTGATGTCGACAAGACCGCTATTGGAGAACCCGACCGGTTGGTCGGTATGAAGGTGTCGCTCGACTGTTGGTGCTGCTGACATGCAGCAGCAGTAATCATGGTTTTGATCCTGGCGATAGTCGGGGTGGCCTAGTGATCAGGCCCAAGCTGGAGTGTATCCAATAGAGTTGCAGCAGCCATGACGTTCTGTTGAGGCGTGATGAAGACGTCGTGGTCGCCGACTCGAGTTTGGAGGATTTGTTGCTGAGCGGTTCACCCAACCCTACGTAGCTCGTCGTTGCGAGCGTCGCGCTCGGCCTCCTGTTGTTGCCGTAGTCGGCGAGCCTCCTCCTCTTGTTGCTCGCGTAGTTGGCGTGCCTCTTGAGTGGCAGTAGAGCCCTTGGACACCATGAAGACTTCACAGGGCAAGAAGAAGCTTGCCAAACTGTAGTCCGAACTACTGTTCAAATTGCTGTCCGACTTGGAGTCGGAATCGGAGTAGTTGATTGGTGTGATCACGACTCCGACCTCCCTGGATCCAATCTCGAGCGGCTTTGGGCCGTATCCAAGTTGGACCTTAGGGGATCGGTTTTGCCGTGTCGGATGCAGATTGGAAACATCCGTGATGTTGCTGAGTCTACACAGGAGATTGATGATCTCCTCCCTTCCTAGCCCGATCTCGGCCGGCTCGAGGCCGAGTCCGAGTCAAACGCCGAAGGGAAGAGTTGTCCCAAGACCCGGGCATGTAGAAGATTGCCGCAGCAATTCGACGAGGGTTGCTGCAGCGTCGAGTGGGCCGACCGGTGCAAAGTCGGTTGATTCCCTGGCAGATCGGATCGAGTCTGAGTCGGCCAGGGTGAGGTTGCCGAACTTGTCGGCGACGAAGTCAAGGCTTCCGAACGTGATCGTGTCTCCAGAGGAGAAGTTGACGTTGTCGACTACGGTTGTAGAATCCATTGAGTTTGTTGAGGTTGATCTCGCCGAGGCCCCTACTTGGCACGCCAACTGTCGATGTTTTACACCGGCAATAAGAATATAGGGCTACTCATCCGATCGAAACTTGGTGGACTGCAAAGGAACACGAAGAATTTATACTGGTTTAGGCCCTCGAGATGAGGTAATACCCTACG
Source organism: Oryza meyeriana var. granulata (assembly GCA_003991445.1). Lineage (NCBI taxonomy): Eukaryota > Viridiplantae > Streptophyta > Magnoliopsida > Poales > Poaceae > Oryza > Oryza meyeriana. The sequence goes on from RYFJ01001612.1 coordinate 34,048, forward strand.
TCTAGCTGTGGTGTATTTCCTTTGAGGATGTATGATTCCGGTGAACCTGATGATCTTCTGCCCTCAGGGGGTGCCCTGCCTCCCCTTATATACTGGGGGACAGGGTTACAAAGTAGGAATCCCAGTCAGACTACGACCAAGGGATTTCCTTCTAGAGATACAACGTACCCGACTAGGACTATATTTACCCTGTCATGCAAGGCTAAGTCTGCTGAGTTCTATTGTATCCCTAATTACAAGGCTAAGCCCATCCTCTGTCCGAGTGGTCCATATGCTTGTCATGAGGTACCCGGGGCCCATGGCCTCCACAACGCCACTTCAAGGAGTTCACCGGTTCCAGATGAAAGGAAAGTTGGCACCACATTATGTGGGACCATACAAGATATTGGGACGAAAAGGAGAAGTTGTTTATCAGTTAGAGTTGCCGGCTGGGGTACACGATGTTTTCCATGTGTCTCAGTTGAAGAAGTGCGTATGAGTACCGACCGAAGAAGCTAATCCGGAACAGATAGAGATACATGAAAACTTAACGGATGTCGAGAAGCCTATCCATATCTTGGAGACCAGTGAGAGGAACACTCGGAACCGGGTGATAAGGTTTTGCAAAGTACAGTGGAGCAATCACTCAGAAGAGGAAGCAACATGAGAATGTGAAGATGAGTTGAAGTCCGCTCACCCGCATCTCTTCGCCTAATCTTCCAAATCTTGGGACGAGATTCCGTTTAAGGGGGTAGGTTTGTAACATTCTGAAATTACCCAATTAAATAATTGTGGAAAAAGGAATTTTAGAAATTAATTGCAAAGCCTCAAGGAGTGGAAACAATGAAAACAGGGGAAAATCTTAACAAAAGTGGGCTTGGAAGTAATTTTAGAAAATACTTTGCTTAATTATCTATCTCCTGGATTTTTCTAGGATTTATTTGAGCAAGGAAAGTATTTTTGGTGAATTAAATAAGCTTCACAGCATTTAAATCAAAGAAAAACAAAATGAAAACCCCTTCTCAGCCTCTGCGCCAAATTCGGCCCAGCCTCTCTCTCGCCCCCTCCCCGCCCTCCCTGCGCGCGAGCGCAAGCGGCCCAGGCGGCCCATCTCCTTTCTCGTTCCTTTCTCTCACCGACAGGTGGGCCCTACCTATCGGGTCGTCATCTACCTCCCGCCCGGGGCTAGAGTCCGACTCGGCACAGTGGCCGCCGCCAAATCTGCACTAAATCCCTTCTCCGCATGTGGCCATATCCAAAATTGGTTGAGGGGTTTTCTTCCCCTTATCTCTCTCTACCTTTCCCCCAAGAATCGGAGCTCTAAATCTCTCCAAATCGAGCTCGGGTCCGGGTCCGTTCGGGACAGCTCTCGAGCCCTAGGTTTCCGCCGCCGTTCGAGTCATTCTCAAGCCGGATTCATCCCTTTTCTCCTTTACATAGTTTCGCCCGTGCCCCTAGGACCTTTTTCATGCATCATCCGAGGCCGTAGACAACCCTAGCCGCCTTCCCCACGCACGGGACTCCATCACCGCTGAGCTTTCGGTCGCAGCTAGCCGTCACCTCCACCGTCGCCAGTACTCGCCGCCACCGCAGTCAGCACCGCCGTGTCGTGAGGAGCCTCAGCCGCCCCTTCCCTGCCTCCAGAGACCGCTGGAACACCGTCACCGCCATGAACCTGAGGAGTGCCTCCTCCTAAAGCCCACCATCAATCAACCTCGGCACCAATCATCGCCGTTCTACCCACGGTGAGACTCACCTCCTTCCCCTCTATCCAATTCGCTCATCGTCATGCCATGCCGCGCCGCCGATCACCGTCGATCCTCAGTTCCCGAGCCACCGCTGTCGCCGCCGTCACTAGGTGCCGACTTGGCCTCCACGTTGGTGCCAGGTCAGAGCCACCTAGGCCTTGTGGGTCCGATCCGTTCGGGTTAGGATCCCAGTCGTCAGATCATCGCGATTAGATTCTAGCCGTCCGATCCATCTATAGTTGATCTCAGCCATTAGATCTTTAGGTTAGATCCTAGCCGTCCGATCAATGTTTGGTTAGATCCGATTCGCTCGATCCAACTTAAACCCGTGATCAAATCTGGACCGTCCGATCCACCTCCAATGTAATCTGGGCCATTGGATCCTTGTGCACCCCTCGGTGGACTCGGTCTATCATGGACCCGAGCCTCTCCTCTCTCTGACCGGTGGGGCCCAGGTGTCAGCCATCTCTCTCTCCTGTGCTGACGCCATAAACCTTTTCCTAAATTAAAATAATTCACAAATGATGTCATAAATCAGTTTAATTCTTTAAATAGGCTATAAAAGGGTTTAAACTTCTAAAATTCATAACTAATTCATCCGAACTCTGTTTGGGGTGATTCAACTTGCAAAATTCATTAAAAATCAAGATCTACCCATTCAAAATATAATATTGTACTATGCTTATGTACTGTTTTGCTCATTTTTGTTTATTGCCTTTAGTTGTCGACGTTCCGGAAGAGTCGGGATTTCTCGAGGAGAGTTCAGAAGCGTGTGCAGAGCAGCAAGGTAAGTCACATAAATTTCTCAACACCTTTGAGCATATTGTACCTATGTTTTAAGCTATCTTTTCCTTCAACTATGCATTTATTTTTATAATGTCATCTGAAAGGGAAACATTTATCCTTGATTATGGCCTTGTTGAATTGATTACCTGCCATTGTACCTATGGGATAAATGTGACTAGCTAGCTCTATTTATTGGTTAGCTAGAATAATTCTAGGGTCTTGCTTAGCCATGCCTAGAAAACTGTAGAATAACTTATGGGCTATAATTTTAACCCTGATTACAATATTTAGTTCACATGAAATGATGACTCAGTTCACGACAGTGGTCATGTGAAGGTGATTTAATGGTCCACTAAAATGTGACTAAATGGTGGGTTGTGAGCACCAGGGTTATGAATGTTGCTAGCGGTGCTCATGATGCTTAAGGATCGGTTCACGGACTACTTGTTGCAAAGCAACACTCGTGCTAACCACAAGCTAGAATGGGTAATAGCAGGATTTGAAGTGTGTCGAGTTCAATAGGAGGCACCAAGGCTTGGTTTGTGGCTGATATAAGTCCACACATGGCAGTTATCAATAAGTCCATGAGTTTGGGCGTCGAGCCATCTCGCGGGAAGGCACTTGATCACCTTTACCGGAGACCGGAGGCTTGGTGGGAGGCTCTCCTATTATGCAAGTTACATGGATAATCCTGTCACAATTCCTTTCCAAGATACCGTGGTGGTATTAAGGCACACAGTGATGTGTTGTGAAGTTGTGTCTTGTGGGTAAATTGGTACACCTCTGGCCAGAGTAAAACTATTCGAATAGCCGTGCACACGGTTAATGGGCGAGCCTAGCAATGTTTTATGTGATTAGTCCCACACTACTTTAATTGATTAATGAATGGTGTAACATGGTTACCTCCAGGTTGGAATAGTTGGGCCTATATCGCTTTGGAGAGCGGTATAGTGTTGGTTAATATTGTTAAATGGTTACTGTTTTATTACTTTCTCTTAAATGCTTTATTAAATACTATTTATGTAACTTGAGCCATATTATGTCATCCTTTGCTATCCTGTGCACTTGCATATTTGTTGTGTAGCTTGCGGAGTATTTCATATACTCACCTTGCAATCAACAATCATCATTAGATGAGTACTACAGCGAGGAAGACTTCTTGGAGGACTAAGTGGGAGCCTGGTCAAGTGCGTGGAGTGGGAGTCGTCACGTCGTCCGTAGTTTATTTCCGCTGCTTGGACTTTATTATTCTAAGAGGTGACATTCGCCTCTGTAATAAATATTTTCGTTATGTAAACAATTACTTTGTTATTAACTTTATCATGTGTACCTCGGTTGATTTCTGGACAAGGATTCCACACAATTAAGCACCTGAATTTTGGATGGAAATTCCAAGTGTGATAGAAACCCTGTCGGATACGACCAAGGGTATTCTTTATCAGTCCATTGAGAGTCCGACTAGAATTATTTCCCTTTCCTTGGCGTGCAAGGTAACATGAAGTTGAATTCTACTCTATCTCTAATTATATGGGCTGGCCCACCCTCTGTCCGAGTGGCTGTATTTGCCTTCACAAAATAAACAACTGCATCTGCCCAGAAATCTATGCCACAACTAATCAAAAGGGCACTTACGACAAACCATAAGAAAAAATCTAACCATTTGTATATAGAAGTTAGATAACAACATATACTTCAACTTTTTTAATTGCAAGATTCTTAGATTCTATCATTAGAAGCCTCTAAAAGCCCTCTAGCTTCGACAAGAGAAAAACACCAATATTTAGATAGCCAAATTCAGCAATTCATTCCTCCTAAACCACATAGGATAAAATCACGCCCTTTGGTCAGAAGATAGATACATATGTTATACATCTTGTATATAGAACACTTTTTGAGGAAAATTCATTTTGATCGCCAAAACTACTACCGATGCAAAACCATGTAGACTACAGTCACAGAAACCCTGGGACGAGAGAAAACTCAGTTGATCTCCAACTTTCTCGTCTACAACACCAAATCTAATCCCTAGAACACATCAAAATAGGGGGGAAACTTACCTAGCTCTCCATGCTGAAGGCCCCTCGTTTTTCCTTTATCCTCCCTTCTTCCCTTACCTCTAATCCTCCTTTTCTCCTCTTCTTTTGCTGGAGTACAAGGAGAGGAGATTGAGGCATGGGAGAGGACGACCAGTGGAAGGTGGGGAAGCAAATGACGGCCAGGGGGGAGGGAGCACGCCCTCCCTAGGGTTATGTGGAGAAGGGAGGGTTGGATGGGCCTTGGGGTAGCCCATTCACCGGCCCAGTTAGCCCTCCCACACTAATTTTAAGTTTTTTTCTCCTGTTTACAAAGAAGAAACACCTAACAAGATCCAAATATATCCAAATAAATCTTTACGGCGGTCTATTTTTTCCAGGGTATTACACCTTTCTTTGATCGTCATAGCAGCAGTATGTCATAATGATAGTTACATGGCGCACTACCCTTTTCCTTTTTTTTCCACTGTGCACAAGCACATTGTGCACATATATTTTTCTCTTGACCGGCCATCAATATGTAATGGTCAGTTCGTGATTTTAATAAGCACCATCCATGTAATATTTTAGCGAGCAAATTTTGAAGACTTGGACGACGACCACAAGAGCGTAACAAAGATGGGAGGAGAATCAGTCACACTGGGCATGCCATTTTGTTTAGTGAAAACAAAACGATGAATACACGAAAATAGGGAAACCCTGTATTTTATTAATCATATGAATGTTTACAAATACATATGGGGCCTCCCACAGGAGTTCACCTTTTGCCTTCTGCGAAGATGCTTAACAGAGAGGACTGCTGACTACATATTGTTGTAGTCCGCTGATTTCTGGCACCTAGTGATGAGGCTCCCGGTTAATTACATCCGTAGGAGCGAGCCTAGGGAAAACCTCCGATTAAGCTATGCTAATGGATCATCGTGTTTAAAATATTTGCTCATAGAACATTGAGATTGGTGCAGATTTAATAATATACATAACGTATATATTACGGGTGGCTTTGTTTCGCTGAAACCCGGTCAGTATACTATTACCATGCCAGTGTTTGGAGCAGGTGTCATGATAAAGGGAATGACTTTCGCCTCATTGGTGCCCAGTTATATGCATCAGCTTTAATCGGACAAGGATTTTGTGGTTGCTTTTGCCTCTCGGTGGCCATCAACAATATATCCACTTGTGTCTGTTTCAGACATGTTAATAGTATAACGACCTGTTCTCACTGGCACGTGACTATGGTTTGGTTTCACCTCATCTATCATAGACAAACGGGATAGGTGGAGAAGGGGTAGTTTGACCTCTAGTGCCAGACCTACCAAGCTAGATAGAGGAATAGACAATCCAATCACCCACGAGACCAAATGCCTAGTTCAAGCCATAGATTAGGAGAGAGAAAGGCAGCCTGATTGCAACAAGATCATACACCTACTTTAAGCCATAGATTGAGAAAGAGATAGAGTGTCTGATTGCCACAAGATCAGACATACTTAGTTTAAGCCATAGATTGAGAAAATGATATAAACTATCTGATTGCCATTGTCGGAGGAGGAAACTCTAACCGCGGGGAGTCTGGAGACCCCCCTTTTGAGTTTGGCCAGGGGAGTTGTTCATAGGACGGCAGCGGTGTCTGGGAGATGATCGATGCTCGGGCGCCGGGGGCCCGGGCTCAGAGATGGCACGCAAGGAAGACAGGAGGCGTAGACAGGTTCGGGCCACGCGGAGGCGTAATACCCTACTCCTGTGTGTGTTTACTATGTGGAGATGAATGTGGGTTGCTGTTACAAGGTGAACTCAGGGTGCTCAGGAGCTAGCCTTCCCTTCGGAAAAGAGAGACAGAGCGAGCTGAAGAAGACGAACAGTAGCGAGAGAGAGAGCTAGAGTCAGAGATCGAGCCCCCTGGAGTAGCTCGAGAGAGAGCGAGAACCAGAGATCGAGAGTCCCCAGACCTGCAGGCATGGATCCTCCTTTTATCGATCAAGAGGAGTCCACAGTGCCCAGTACACAGAGAAAACTAGCTACGATTTGTCTTGTCGCACGCACGCGGCCGCCTGCCACGCCGCGCCGGAGGGACGTCTAGTCGCCGCCTGTCTCGGCTGCTGCGGGCGGCTGGAGTTGGTCTGCTGTTGCCACGCCAGAGTCGGTGCTGCATGTCTGGTCGGCACATTGCCAAGCTACTGTGGGTGGCTGGAGTATGGAGATGTGACAGCGCGCGCCTCCGCTGCCAGAGTGTGGAAAATCGAGACCCTCTCAGCCGAAAGTTCTCTGACGGCACTGGGAGGGGGCCCACGGAAGGCCATCATGACGGTGCATGCATGTCCGACCGGGAGACAGGCGGGAGGCGCCCCGTCGCCTCGCCATTAATGCGGGTAGTTGGGAAGCTGATCCGCTCAAGCCAGCCTCGTGCCCGGGGCAGAGAGCTCATCGATCCCTCCACGCACACAAGGCTCCGAGCTCCTCGAGGATGGAAGATATGAGTCCCGGGCCCGGGGAGCGGCGCCCGGGACCAGGAATGTCTCTGTAACGTGCCCCGGGACCGAGCTTGTGAGTCCCGGGACGGGGGGCGAGACCCGGGGCCCGAGAACGCCCTGGTGCGCCCCGGAACCGAAGCCGAGGCCCCGGGCACGGGGGCGAGACCCGGGACCGGGGATGTCCTCGGGCCCCCGGTACTTGACCGGAAGAAGGCTGTAGCTGGCCGTCGCCGGTGTAGAATGTGGCCCCGGAGGAGCTGACGTGGCCGAAGACCCACGCGTCCCCGGGGTATGTGGGACGTCCAGTCCCGTTTCGCCGACAGCCATAAAATCAGACACCTAGTTTTAACCATAGAAAGATAGAGAAGTAGAGAGTCTTATCGCCACAAGATCAAACACCTACTTTTAGCCGTTATCGTGCAATAATTCGATCACCAACAAAGATTAGATACACCATGCACTTCTGATCAAGAGGTTTAATTAAAAAAACGTTCATCGTGCTCACCATTAAACACGATCATCTTGACTTGTAACATATGAGTGAGAAATCGGATCGACGAAGTATCATTGGAGACGTGCGCTAGGCCACCGGTCAGATAGGTGAATATATGCTGGCTATGGGTTTCTATACTACAAATGATGGAGCGGACGAGAGTAGGCAGCAGGTTCACAAGCCTTTTGTGTCTCTCCATCTACCAGCCTACTCTGCGTCCGGGGTTTTTTTAAAACGAACCAGCACTCGGGGGGTCCGTGTTTTTTATAGGCAGCGAGGATGACAACGGCACAGCCTAATCCTCACGATTTTTCAGCACACGCCAATCACCGACCTCTGCAGATAAGAGTTCAACCATTTGCTAAGATAAGAAATCCACTCGTGTAAGTACCGTTTAAATCAAAATGCTAATGACAGTGCGCCCCACACATCATATACATTTGCTCTCTATTAGAGATAATCACCGTAATCAAAACAACGGACCAAGTAGGTGCAGCTAGCACTAGTTGATTTCTGACAGCTCAAAACTTTTAAATCATATATCGGATTTAAAATTCATTTGAACCATTATTTTCTATCTGAAATATACAGCAAAACGAGTATAATATTAAATATATTTGGACACTGTTTTGTATTTGAATTTCCTAGGCCCACGTGTCATAGAGCTGCAATTCATGCCATCGTGAAATTGACGTATGGTATTTGAAATATTTTATATGACGAATTTTGGTACAAGATTTCATCAAACACTGGCGTGCCGCTGCCACTCGCGCTACATATTTTCCGGAAAATAACATCTCAGTTCCATCCAAAAATATAGTGGGCAGCATCTTCCGGAAAATAACATCTCAGTTCCATCCAAAAATATAGTAGTTCACATCGATATCTCACTTCCATCCAAAAATAGCCATATGAAGCCACAAATGCACAAGTAGAATTTAATAAACCATAGTTCATATCTCAGCAACATGACATAGAAAAGTTCGCATAGACATGACAGTAGTTCATATATTACATGACATAGAGTGCATATCTCATATTACATGACTGCAGTTCACATAATTAAATGTGAGTTCATATATGAACAAAATGACACAGAGTAGGTTCATATCTCAGTTGCTGACAGTAGTTTACATAGGGTAGGTTCGAATATCGGACCATGACACTATATCCAAGTACACATTTTAGAATATGACACTAGTTCTAAAAGTTCATATCTTAGTCAGCTTCTTCTTTAGTGTCAGCTTCCTTGGAGATTATCCTCTTGGATGTAGTGGAAGGTGAGGCCTCTATGGTGGGCTGAGAACTTGTTCCTTTTTCTATTAACTTAGCAAGTCGACTGCAAAATTGGCCAAGTTAAACAAATCTCAGCACACTAGGGTTAGGCTTCTAGTAGTACATGCTAACCTATCTAATAGCACACTAAAAGAAGCTAGATGCATAATGTACAGGGCCAAATTTTGTCACCTCACTAAGCAATACGTCGAATAATTAAGAAGTATTAACTGTATAAGCATATTCGAAGTCGAACACAAAACCTTAAAGTTCAAACCACACGCATCTCTGTGGCTACGCTAACAAGCGTATCTCAAATTGTTCGATCTTGCTTCTTCATTTTAATTTTATTTTCCTGAATATCAAGCCATGTCAATTTGGGAGCAGCTGCTTAGGCTTCAATTTTACCGGCCCACTAAGCCCAGCCTAACCCCTACGTGCAAGTAAGTACTGACCAAGAGCCCAATTTAGTAGCAATTTAGCCCCACCGCGTGCCACTCAGGCCCGACTATCCAACAGCCCAATTAGCAGCAACTATAAAGTGGTAAACCCTAATATAGCAACAGCTCTATGACTGCGACTATGGTCACCGCCGGCAAATTGCTCCCTCCATGGTCGGTCCGTGCCGTGCGCGGTCACGCCCGTTGTGCCCTGTGCACCCCTCTAATCCTCCATATCCAGTATGAATATTTAGTAAATAATAAGATTAAATTAAAAGATTTTTTTGTCACTTTAGTTATTAATTTTTAAATTTTGAATTACTTAGATTTCTTTTTCAAGCATCTGATTAGCTATGGATATATTGAAATGATAAGAATAATAAGAATCAGTGTAGAAATACTTATATTGTGATATAAAATTTAAATCCTAAAAAAATTTATATTTTGAAAGGAAGGTAGCATATTCCGGTCGTTACTGCAGTTCCGCACGTCACACCCCTGCCACTGTTTCATCGTGATATTTCAACGCGACCGACGGAACGGAATGTTTTTTTCTTTTCTATCACTGCCCTTTGCATCGTGTGCTACTTTATGCCCTTTTTTTTTAGACTAGACACTTGCTGCGTCTCGTCCCATTCACACAGTCACACAGTAGTACTCTCTTCCTTTCCACATTCGCAGCCGCCGCTCCGCTCCTCCCGTCTCCCGTGCAGCCGGGCTCACTCACCAGTGAGGAGCAAGCAAATCCACTGAGCAAGGGAGAGATGGGGGACAGCGAGAGGAGCTCTATACTAGTGCACATTTTGGTGATCGCCCTCTGCCTCACCGCATTCGGCTTCGCCATTGCCGCCGAGCGCCGCCGCAGCACGGTACTGAACTATGTTCCTCGCCTTTTTCTTTTCTTTTTATTTCCCTTCCAGAATCCTCCAAGTATCGAGCTTCCCGAGTAGCGGACCTCCGGATCGGAAGGATTCGAATAGATCGACACACGCAAGTGTAGAACATTAGACTTTTATTAAGGGCTGGCTACCGATGATTTAGTTTAGCCAACGATTTTGTGACGGAGATTCGCGATATAAATTGTTTGTCTTTGGATAAAGGTAGATTCACTTGCGTTTCAGTTACTGTGTTGGATATCCTAACTTGGTTTGTTTATAGAGTGCATAACTAGTAGGTGGTGAGTGTTATGATTTATTGACTAGTAGGTGGATGTCCTAACTCATTCTGAATCTTAACAGCCCTATTCCACACATGCTAACACAATAATAGGACCAGGAACTCAATTTACATTATCTAGAATCTAAATATTTGAAAAGAAATAGACCAACTTATGTGGACTTACTGTGTTTAGAATGATAGGTGGTATTACCATGTGTTATTTCCTGAATGGTGGAGTTCAGTTCTTAAATTCTTACATGTTGGAGTTCAGTTCTTAAACTCTTTTTAGAACAATAGGAAGGGTTTAACATCAGGGAAAAATTGTGAGAGAATTATTCAAGCTCTTTGTTATATTTGTTTTTGTCTCTCATTTAAATGGGCCAGGTGATTTACATAGGTTAAATGTGCATATCTAAAATACGTTTTGAATTTCCTTTTGGGTATATGGATGAAGTTTTTAACAATTTTTACACAGATCGGGTAATTTGCAACACAGTCCAACCTAGTTATGATATTGTTTGAAATTGCATGTGTTATTTTGTTTTATTTGGACTACAAATAAATAAATAAAGCTTTGTCTAGGTACTTATTGACTTGCTTATCTCTTGCTGATAAAATTAAGGGTTGGAATGTTAACATTGGTTTGTATTATCTAGCCCATGTTCTTGGGTTTCTGCCTTATTACATCTAGTCTTAGAGATATAAGAGATACATACATCTGATATTTTTGCAACTTCACAAAAAGCTGACTCCGAAGACCAAAATGTTGGTCAAATCTGGAGCTATCATGTTAGCATTGGTTTATCTAGCCCATGTTCTTGGGTTTCTGCCTTATTACATCTAGTCTTAGAAATCTTGGAGATATATACATCTGATGTTTTTGCAAACTTCACAAAAAGCTGACTCCAAAGACCAAAATGTTGGTCAAATTTGTTTTAACATGAAATTAACTCCATAAAACTTTTACTTGATTCTAAGCATGAACTCATTTGCATGTAACAAACATTGGATTTTAACAGTAATTGAAAACATTGCAGGTTCAGAATTGAACTAACTTGCAAAATGTATACTGCACTAAAAAGGTAAATCTGTTGAAATAATGAACAAGAAACAAAACAAAGCAGACTATAAGACATGTATTCGCTATTCAGGTATCAAATTGGACAACTGCAGTATAAAGGTTTATTTTAGTTCACCGCCGTAGCACTCTGGACATTCCTTTTCTTGGCAACTTCTCTCCCTAGTGGTCCTTGGAGATTACCAATGCGTATCTATAAGCACGGATGGTCCAGCCTCCACTGGATTGTCCTTCCCCCATGCATTATTTCCACACTGGCAGCGTGCCGGTGGACGATTTGAGAGAGCAGAGAAAAGAATGGCTGATCAATCTAGGGTCAAAGATCTGAAACGGTAATGGGCTGGACGGTTTGGTCAAGTGCAGATAGTCCAATGATTATACTTTAACCTAGCTTTAGAACTTGTGAGCAGGATGGTCCGCTCCTTTTGTAGGACAGTCGGTGCTTTGTATCTTACCCAACCAACATCTCTATGTGGCAGATGGTCCACCCACCTCACCATACTGTCTTGCCCATAGAAATTACCTATGCATGCCCTATAAGGTACAGACATTCTGGCAACGCCGAGCAGCCTTGTCCATTAACTGAGGGAACCCCTTCCCCCGTGAAATTATCATTCAACATCCTATTAACTTTGAACTGTTGTGTTGAATATTGCAATTTCAATCAAATTTCATTTAACATTACAACAAAGATAACATAATCGAATGCACAGTATGATAACATAAACATAAGCATATCGGTGAATAAAACTTCTATGTCAAAACTACGAAGAATTGTGCCTACAGTAAGAAAAAAATTAAAACAATTAGCATATTTTTCAGATTAGCTTCAATCAGTTATGCTCTGAAGTGTTGGGCTGCTAGAGAACTAGTCTCTTATCTCCACAGCAACAGGGTCAGTATGTCACTGATCAAGCTAGAGTATTTTATACAAAAGTGGTCATAAACTCTCACTATGTCATATACAATGTGAATATTCACAGCAAGATTACAATTCAGTATAGATATTTTTCTATAATGTATCAGAAGAAAACAGCTATCTGAACTGAATAGAACCAATGTAAAGTACAGTACTAATAGAATAATAAACTGTATGTAGCCACGTACTGATTGCACGTTCTGGACAACAAAACTAAGACAATTTCTGACCAGCGACTGTTGCGTGCCGGGGGTTGGATTGGTCGGCGATGGTGCTGGAGGGGTGGTCGGAGAGGAGAATACTCGAGCTGCCAATTGCGGAGAGGATACGGAGACGATCACGGTTGCCCTCGGACGCCGTCGGGCTCTTCCTGGCGGTGACGAGGCTCTAACGTGCCTGAACTTTCTTTGTTTTATTTCTTGCTTGCCCAAAATTACACTCGAGACTCATTATTTATAGCTAATAAGATGCCTAATCAATTCTAGAGATAAACTCCTGAAGATAACTCCTAATAACTCACGAAACAATCTAACAAATTCACAACCTAACTAAATTAACAACCAATCTTGGAATTCACAGACTCAACGAAATTATCCCGGGTGGACTACTGTAGGGCGTCACACGCCGTGCCGGTGCCTGCGTCGCTGATATTTGTGGCCGAAGAATCGGTCCATAACATTTCCACCCTCTTTGACAGGCAGCTCGTCCTCGAGCTGGAACATAGGGTAGAGCCGACGGAACTCGTCTATAGTCATCCAGGAAGCATCAGCAGCAGGCAGGCCAGTCCATTGCACCAGTACCTCGCGCACACCGTTGTTGAACCGACTGTGCACGACCGTAGATAGAGATGGCACGACACGGCCAAAGTAAGTATCCAGCAATTGCGGCGGAGAAGCAGGAGGAGCACCATGGAACTTCTTGAGGAACATGACGTGGAAGACATCATGGAGGCGTGCGCCAACCGGGAGCCGTAGGCTATAGGCAAGAGGTCTGACCCGAGCGATGACCTGATATGGCCCGTAATAACGAGGGCTGAGCTTGGTGGAGCTGGTGACTCCGAGGTTCTTGGCGGGACGATGATGCAACCGTAGGCAAACCCAATCATCCGGCTGGAAGGTGATGTCGCGGCAAGACCGGTCATATTGCGTCTTCATGGCGGCCTGGGCTTGTTCCAGGCGGCCGGTAATGTCGTCCAGGAATTCGTCCCGGTCTTGAAGTTGGCAATCAACGGCCGTAGCCTGGGTGGAGCCCGGCTAGTAGGGGCACACGGCCGGAGGGTCGTGCCCATAGACTACCTTGAATGGAGTAGTGTGGAGCGCCGTCTGGTAGGAAGTATTATAGAAAAATTCCGCCCATGGAAACCAGCGAACCCACTGTCGTGGACAGTTGCCGATGAGACAGCGGAGATACATAGCGATAACCCGATTGATGACTTCAGTTTGCCCATCCGTCTGTGGATGAAAAGTCGTGCTGAGCTGAAGCTTGGTGCCAGTCAACCAGAATAGATTCTCCCAAAATGCACTGGAGAATACAGGGTCGTGATCACTGACGATGGAAGCCGGAATGCCATGAAGTCGCACGATGTCATCGCAGAAGGCACGCGCAACAGAGCTCGCCGTGTACGGATGATCGAGGGCGATGAAGTGGGCATACTTAGAAAAAGGTCACCACCGAGAGAATCACTGTCTTGCCGTGAACCTTGGGAAGAGCCTCAATGAAGTCCATGGAGATATCAGCCCATACTTGTGAGGGAATCGGGAGAGGTTGCAGCAAGCCGGCGGGGTGAAGGTGTTCGGCCTTATTCCGCTGGCAAACCAAACAATTGCGGACGTAGTCACGAACGAGTTGCCGCATGGCGGGGATGAAGAAGTGGGATTGAAGCCAGTGGAGTCTCTTCTGCACGCCCTCATGGCCCATAGCGTGGGCGTCGGCTAGGATATCTGGTAGGATGGCCTAGTCGGCCAGTACAAACACCTTGGAGTGGAACAACAACAGGCCATCAACCAACGACCAATTGGCGCCGGCGTCGCCGCGGCGGACCATGTCGCAGCAGTCACGCAGTGCTAGGATGGTGGCAAAATCCTGTCGCAACCGGGCGTAGCACAAGAACTGTGTTAGATAATTAATCTTGTCATTAGTGCATATGCATGTTTACTTTGTTCGTGTGCATGTAGTGCACATTTGTATAGGCTTTGCACTAGTAGTGTGTGTGGCATCCAAGGAACTCTGAGGCAGTATGTGCGATACATGCATGCTAAGAGCTGCGCAACGCGGCCGGACGAAAGTGCCGATATCTACTAGGTGCAAAGGCCATTGCATTAGCATGTAAGTACTAGTGATTGTTAGCTGCATGCAAGAATGTATTTTGGACGTGTAGAGGTGCATGTACAGCTGCCGCCCAAGTCAAATGGCCATGAAGTGATTCCTTGGCTGAAGAAAAGGTCCTAGGTAGTGGCTTAGCTGCATGGCATCTGCACGTTGCAGCATGGCATGAGTCTCGGCCAAGTGAGTTGGCTGGTTGTTATCTTTTGCATGTACTTTGAGTCTATATAAGAAGAAGAAAATGATGTGAGTTGAGTGTGGCCGCATCAACCAAAAGCATTTGTCTCGTTCAGCTCTTGCGCGTGTATCCACTAGAGAAGAAAGAGATTAGTTGTGTTTGTGATAAACACCTCGGGAGTGATTCCTAACATTTTTAGTGATTCCTAACAATTGGTATCAGAGCCAGTTTATGCCCAAGATTCTGCGTTTCAACAAGATGTCCATCGTCGAGCATTCGGCATCACAATCAATGAAGGAGAGCGGAGTGTCGCTCTCGTATCCTATGCTCACCTCCACCAACTACTCCACCTGGGCGATCAAGATGGAGGCCAACATGGAGGCGCAAGGCATTTGGGATGCCATCGAGCCTGCGACCGGTGAGGTCATGGAAAAGAAGGACAAGACGGCGTTGGCATGTCTTTTCGGGGCCGTCCCCAAAGATGTGCTACAGCAGATTGCCAAAAAGAAGACCGCCAAAGAGGCTTGGGAAAGTTTGAAGACAAGGTACCTTGGTGTTGATCGGGTGAAGAAGGCGCGTGTGTAGTCCTTGAAGAGTGATTTCAAGGCCCTGCACATGAAGGAAACCGAGTCAATTGACGAGTTTGCCGGCAAAATTAGTAGCCTGGCAAACAAGTTGAGTGATCTCGGTGTAACCATGGAGGATGATGAACAAGTAAAGAAACTACTTGATTCAGTGCCTGACAAGTTTTTGCAGGTGATAGCTGCAATCGAGCAGCTCTCTGACCTGGACACCACGCCATTCGATGAGGCGATTGGTCATCTCAAGGCGTACGAGGAGAGAATACGCAAGCGCGACAATCGGAACGAGGAGCATGTGCTTCTCACTATGGGAGGCTCAAGCAATGGTGCTGGTCGTGGTCGCAAGAAGAACTTTGACAAGACAAAGGTGATGTGCTATAAGTGTCAAGAGTTAGGACATTTTGCATATGAGTGTCCTGAGAAAAAGAAGGAAATAGCACTCCTTGCTGCTGCGTCAAGCGACGATGAGCCAGCTCTCCTATGAATGGAGACAAGATTCCAAGATTGAGTGGGAGATTGTTAGATAATTAATCTTGTCATTAGTGCATATGCATGTTTACTTTGTTCATGTGCATGTAGTGCACATTTGTATAGGCTTTGCACTAGTAGTGTGTGTGGCATCCAAGGAACTCTGAGGCAGTATGTGCGATACATGCGTGCTAAGAGCTGCGCAACGCGGCCGGACGAAAGTGCCGATATCTACTAGGTGCAAAGGCCATTGCATTAGCATGTAAGTACTAGTGATTGTTAGCTGCATGCAAGAATATATTTTGGATATGTAGAGGTGCATGTACAGCTGCCGCCCGGGTCAAATGGCCACGAAGTGATTCCTTGGCTGAAGAAAAGGTCCTAGGTAGTGGCTTAGCTGCATGGCATCTGCACGTTGCAGCATGGCATGAGTCTCGGCCAAGTGAGTTGGCTGGTTGTTATCTTTTGCATGTACTTTGAGTCTATATAAGAAGAAGAAAATGATGTGAGTTGAGTGTGGCCGCATCGACCAAAAGCATTTGTCTCGTTCAGCTCTTGCGCGTGTATCCACCAGAGAAGAAAGAGATTAGTTGTGTTTGTGATAAACACCTCGGGAGTGATTCCTAACATTTTTAGTGATTCCTAACAAACTGCGGACTGGATAAGGCCGCCAGGCTGCGGCCGTCCTTATCGCGCCTGGATAGGGAGTCCGCGGCCGCGTTCTGCCGGCCCGGCTGGTACTCGACAGTGAAGGAGTAGCCGAATAGCTTGCTGGCCTAGTGGTGTTGCGGGATTGTCATCAGCCGTTGGTCGAGGAGGTACTTGAGGCTATAGTGGTTGATGCGAATCTTGAAGTCGCGTCCCCAGAGGTAAGGCCGCCAGTGGCGAACGGCCTTAACCAGCCCGATCAACTCCCGTTCGTAGGCGGTGAGCTTGGCGTGTTGCGGCGCGACGGGCCGGCTGAAGAAGGCGAGTGACCGGTTCCCTTGCTGAAGCACAGCGCCGAAGCCGGAGCCGGACATGTCAGTCGACGACGAAGGTGGCAGTGAAGTCCGGCAATTGGAGAACGGGGCCTGACATGAGGGCGTTCTTGAGGGCGTCGAAGGCTAAGGAGGCCGCCGGACTCCAGGAGGACTCCCACTTGAGGAGCTTGGTAAGGGGAGCTGCGATAACGCCGTATCCTTGGATGAACTTGTGATAGTAGCCCATGAGCCCGAGGAACCCACGTAGGGCTTGGACCGAGGTCGGCGTCGGCCAGTCCTGGACAGCCGCGATCTTTGACGGGTCCATGGCCACCCCGTCTGCGGAGACGATATGGCCCAAGTAGGCAATGGAGTTGGCGCCAAAGGAACATTTGCTGTGCTTGAGGAAGAGCCAATGTTCCCAGAGTAGCTGCAACACAGCGCGCACATGGCGGAGGTGATCCGACCAAGACACACTATAGATCAAAATATCATCAAAAAAAACGAGAACGAACCGACGGAGGAAGGGCTTGAGGACGGAGTTCATGAGCGCTTGGAACGTTGCAGGGCATTTGTCAGACCGAAGGGCATGACGAGAAACTCGAAGTGGCCGTGGTGTGTGCGGAAAGCCGTCTTCTTCACGTCCAGGAGGTGCGTGAGGACTTGGTGAAAGCCGCTGTGGAGGTCGAGCTTGGAGAAGAACTTGGCCCCCTTGAGCTCGTCCAAGAGTTCGTCCACGACAGGGATCAGGAACTTAGCCTTTACGGTTTTGTCGTTGAGAGCCTAGTAATCAACGCAAAACCGCAATGAGCCGTCATGCTTCTTGACCAACAGGACGGGGACGGAGAATTCTAAAGTGCTCTCGCGGATAATCCCCTGTTGAAGCATGTCTTTGCATTGCCTCTCGATTTCATCTTTCAGGAGTTGGGGATAGCGGTATGGCCGAACCGCCACGGGTGCTGTTCCAGGCAATAAGTGGATATGGTGCTCACATTGGTGCACCGGCGGGAACCCACGAGGTTGCTGGAAGACATCATCAAACTCGAACAAGAGGGCGGTGAGGAAATCGGGTGCAGCCACCATGAGCGTTGATGTGGGTAGAGAAGGTGATGGTGCAGCAAGGCCGCGCCAGAGGATGCGGCAATCCTGCCACCAGAACCCCATGGTGTGGTCCTTGAAATCCCAAGTGATGGGGCCAAGCCACCGAAGCCATTGGACGCCAAGGACCAAATCGTAGCCTTGGATGGGGAGCGAGTATATGTCGATGTCGAACTGCTCCCCGTAAATGGTGGTGCGTAGGTCACGGCGGCGGTCGCCGCACTACACCTTGTCTCCGTTCACCATGGTCACCTTGATATCCTATAGGGGTTGCAGAGTGATGCCAAAGCGGCGCACAACTTCCTCGGCGATGAAATTGTGTGTGGATCCGGAATCAACTAAGGCGACAAGCGTTTTCCCTTTGATCTCCATAGGAAGTTGCATGGTTGGGCCTGTGCGGATGTCGGCCAAGGCGAGCAGGGACACCTGAATGTCAATGGTGTTTTCAGCAGAATCATCATCGTCGGAGTCCTTGGCTAGCTCAACCCAATACGCCCCCTTGGCTGCGCACTTGTGGCCAAGGGAGAATTTTTCTAGGCAATTGAAACATAGCCCTTTTGCTCGTCGTTAATTCATCTCCTCGGGCGTAAGCTGCTTGTAACGAGGTTTGCTGGTCTCGGTGGTGGGCGGCGCCGGCAGAGCTTTGAGGATGCCGGCTAGAGCGGGCGCCTTAGGCATCGCGGGTGCGGCCGTGGTTGTCAAGGGATGCAGCGCACTGGGGGCGCGGTTGGCTGGCTTGGGCGCAATGACCACGCACTCGCCGTAGTCATCTTGCCGTGTAAGCCCTGGCGAGGCTCATTGCCATCTAAAGGGTGGAAGGTTTCTGCAACTCCACCTCACTGCGGAGCGGCTTGAGGAGACCGGCAGTGAAGATATGGACTCCTTGGCACGCCGTCAGCAGATCAGCCTGTGCGAGGAGGGCGAGGAAACGGTGCTAATAGTCCTCAACGGAGCCTGTGCGCTGCAACTGCGTGAGCTCGCCCAGCGGATTAGAGCGAACTAGGGGACCGAACCGCATGTTCACAAAGTCGACGAATTGCGGCCACATGAGCACGTCTTCGGTGCGCTCCAGATGACGGAACCACTGGCACGCCGCGCCTGTCATGTGGTAGGAAGCGAGCCATACTTGTTCTTCCTCCATCGTGCCTTGCCCCTGAAAGAATTGTTCGCATTGGTTGAGCCAATCGAGTGGGTCTTCTTCGCCGTCAAAGGTGGGAAAACTGAGTTTTGTGGTATTGTGGCCCCACAGTGATCGCGGGCTGAGTCCCCGCCGATCGTGCCAAATTGCTAGTGCGATGTCCTGATTTGGCCATCAGGATCCTGCTGAAAAGTCATCTGGTTATGGAGCTGTTCCGTGCGGGCAAGGCGGCGATCATGACTATCCATCCGCCCGTTGATGGTGGCGATCTAGGCAAGGAGCTGATCAAGCTTCTTGTCAACGGTCTTTGGGACTTCTAGTTCACCGGTGTCGCCAGCCATCGAGGAAGAAGTGGGTGGCTCTAATACCAAACCGATGCGTGCCGGGGGTTGGATTGGTCGGCGATGGTGCTGGAGGGGTGGTCGGAGAGGAGAATACTCGAGCGGCCGATTGCGGAGAGGATAGAGGAGGCGATCACGGTCGCCCACGGACGTTGTCGGGCTCTTCCCGGCGGTGACGAGGCTCTGACGTGCCTGAACTTTCTTTGTTTTATTTCTTACTTGCCCAATATTACAACCAGGACTAATTATTTATAGCTAATAAGATGCCTAATCAATTCTAGAGATAAACTCCTGAAGATAACTCCTAAGAACTCACGAAACGATCTAACAAATTAACAACCTAACTAAATTAACAACCAATCTTGGAATTCACGGACTCAACAAAATTATCCTGGGTGGACTACTGTAGCACGTCACACGCCATCCCGGCGCCTGTGTCGCTGATATTTGCGGCTGAAGAATCGGTCCGTAACAGCGACCAGGCGAAGATATTAACTAATATGATAACAAGTAAATAGCTTTAGTCTTAAGGCCAAATTTGCTGACTATAATTGTCTCTTAATCTCTAAAGACCCATTTTCATCATTGAGCATACAAGAAAAAGAGAGTGCTCACATAACTCATGGATGAACAAGCATTCAAAGCAGTTCAGAAGTCAGACCGAAGCAAAAATCCATTTGATACCGTTGAGAAATCCGACATGCCACTACCATTTGAGTTGTTGTTGGGCCATGCCAATGGAGGAGTGGAGATGTAGCAACTAGCTACCGCTGGCATCCACGTCCCACCTAACTGATGGGACAACAGATTACGTAGAAAAAGTGAGTGGGTATGCTGAGGCGGGAGGAGTAGTTAAGAGTTGGGAGACAAGTGGCAGAGGTTAACAGGCACAGCGGCTATGCTGTCTCCTTTTGGCAAACCATCAATGAATGGAGGGCGTCGCAGTGATGTGAAGCTGGATTGGAGGAGGACCGGAGCAGTTGAAAATAGGCAGTGCGGCTGAGTAGGCGTGATGTGGTGACTATGGTTCTAGTCAGAGGTGGGCAACAATGGGATTTCTAGGACAATGGCAACACTGTCTTGTCTCGCTCTTACTTCTGAATAGTTTCGAATGCTTCTTCATCTGTGAGTTTTGTGTGAAACTCTCCTTTTCGTGTATGCTCGATGATGAAAATGGGTCTTAGGAATTAATAGAGCGAATTTTAGTTGCAACTTTGTCCTGAATAAGGTATTTTCTTACTTGTTGTCATACTAGTTAATATCTTGGCATGGTCGCTGGTCAGAATTTGCTTTTAGTTGCATTGGTGGATTGCGCTATGAGCTCAGCAACTTTGGAAACAAGTCTGGAAAAAGGCAAATTAGATTGTCGTAGGTGTGCATAGGAATTAGTACGATCCCACTAATTTGACCATTTATCCATATTAGATTATAAATTGATTTGACCATTTATCCAAACAAAATTGGAAGCAATAAAATTCTACAGTACACAGCTCACTAATTTGACCCTCATGAGCTTCTTCCTCACCATTGGAGAGAAGAAGATAACAGTGCCACAATGTTGTTGATTCATATGCCTTCGTGATAAAATGATAATATCCAGAAGCACATGTGGAGTCTACAATAGCATTTCACCTAGGAGTACTTCCAGGGCATGTTTTATCTTAGCAAAATTCAGGATTTAAATCCTGAATTATGGCAAATCCTGAAATCCCCCTCTTATTTTCCAAGGCACAACCAAAGTTTGGTAAGTGCTCGGAGTCCTATTAATAAAAATGGACCTAATTTCTTGTGTGTGCTTAAGATGTCTACATTCTGTCACACCATGGCCCATAAAAGTAATAAAAAAATGACTATCCACCTGGTGCCCAAAATCTGTTACCGAAACTAGATTAGAAGCTGTGATCATCCTAATTGTTCCTTAGATTTTAATGCTAGACTAATCTCAAGGGCCCTCTGGATGACTCCTTGCCATCCACGTGTCCATGTATTGTTATTAGGGCCATAGGGTGATAAAATGGAGTAAATGTGCCCAGGCCTAGGTTCATGTACTCACTACAGAAATGTATTGAGTCCGAACTGATCTACTTGCATACCAAACATCAAATAAATAAGTACTACATGTCTACACCCCTAGGCAGGAAGCGGACAAGACTTATGGATAGTGACAATGGAAAAAGAAGTACTGCTTGCTTGATTATGGCTTGAATGGTATGGTATGGAGTCATTGCCTCAAGTGGGGCAGCTGTCCCCTGTTGCACTTGATGCCTCCAGACTATCTTAGTGCACCAAGCGGCCTACAAGGGACGCCCATACATTTGTTATTTGCATCTCGTTCTAGGTGGCTGAGTGGGGTGGCCAGCCTAGGGTACATTCCGTTGTTGACACGAAATATGCAAAATATTTTTAATGCCAAACAATTGTACTGGGTAACTGTGGCTTTTCCTCCAGAGCATTGTAAAGCTATCTTAATCATAGGTAATCAACTGCTGAATAATTCAGGTTTCCTAGCCAATCTATAGACTAACTCAAATCAAAACTAAGGTGTTACGTAGCCCAGAGTTGTTTTAGCGCATATTTGCGTTTCAGTAAGAAAGATTATTATTGCATATTGTAATAATGGAAGGATGAGAAACAACTATCTTGTTGTCTTTTCAAGGTCAAATAAGAAATGTGTTCTTTAACTACCAAAGTAGCTTCACTAATCAATTCACTGCCTTATAATGTTATCTGAATCTTCAACATTAACACATAGTTACACCCTTGCCAAAGTTCCATTTGCCTCTGTTGCTATATTGATTGTTGCCCTAATGAAGAATTTGGACTCAAATTTTCATGCACAACATCAACCATCTTGTGTAGTAAAATATTGTCAACTAGGAATTTTGAAGTCAATTTCATTGGAAATCTACACACTGAACCTTTTAGTTTCAGCATGCTTTTACTCGTTTGTCGACAACTTGTGGTTGGCACCTTGTTCTAATTGCAATAATCTTGATTTTTTTGAGCAACCATCCTGATAATTTTTTTTTGAACAAATCTAGCTTCTATCAGAAGAGGAATATGCTTTCTACTGTGAGCACTTACCCGAAGGGCTAGCATGTAGTAATCTCTAATATGCTAAACATTGATTTTTTTTAGTTTATACTCGTCATATGTACTCATGCTGGCATTGTTCTCTTGAGTTGATTCTATTTATCTTATATTTCTGCCGACTATAATATCTTTTCAATTACTTTGTTATAACAGGGCTCAATTGTTACAGACAGCTTCAATTCCACATTTTGTGTTTATGACTCCGATATTGCTACTGGTTATGGTGTTGGTGCATTCCTGTTTCTCCTCTCTGGCCAGTCACTTCTTATGGTAGTTACAAAGTGCATGTGTTTCGGCAAGCCACTTGCACCTGGTGGAAGTAGAGCCTGGTCAATTATATACTTTGCATCTTCATGGTAACTGCTAAGAATACCAATAAAAAAAGTTCTCTAATCGTGCCCATTTTTGTTTGTTTAAATGATATTTCCTGCCCATTGTCAGGGTCACATTCATAATTGCCGAATCATGTCTGATTGCTGGAGCAACAAAGAATGCATACCATACCAAGTATAGACATATGGTATACGCAGGGAGTTGGACTTGCGAGTCTCTGCGCAAAGGAGTTTTTATTGCAGGGGCAGTCTTCGTGGTATTCACTATGATTCTGAACGTATACTTCTTCATGTACTACACAAAATCGACAAGCCAAGCTGCCAAAAAGATCAACAAGACTACCCCCAATGTTGGTATGACTGGCTACGCATGACAAGTGACAGCATGAGGGATCTGATAGAACTTTAGATTTGGTGGTACGTGTTATATTTCGGTGTATCCTGTGACAGAACATAGTTTTTGAAAACGTAGCTTATTGCATATGGGCGACGGTGTCGTGATACTATGAGATGTTTCCGCAGCTGTACTATTATATTTTCTACTAGTTAGCGTGCATGGAAAATTCACTGTCACAAAATAAAAATTATACTAGACTGCAATATTAGAGGTAAGGTCAATATCGTGCGATATAGTTTAATTTAATAAATTTTACCAACGGGATGTCCATAAACTGTCAGATAAAACTCACTATCGGTGAAGTCATATAATTCGGGTTGTATTTAACTTGCTTAGATTTGAGTGCACTTCGCAACATTTTGTCACCACATGTTCACAACTTCTTGTCCTGTGTTTTTAATAAACAATCGGCTACCCCTTGGTACCTGTCGCTTTCGTAATTAAAAGATAGGAGAGCACCCCTTCTCTTGAAGTTACAGGGTTATTTTACCGAGTTTCTCTTTCTGATGATGTGAAGACGCTTATTGAGCCTCAATTTATAGAGTGGTAGAGTAATATCGCCATGCAGTCCGATGGGATTAGAACCACTAATTAAAGGAGATTTATTTGCTGTCATCGGGCAGGGCTGAATAGATAGCGGTTCTGTTGGCAAACCTCTGACTCAAAAAAAAATCAGACAATGTTCGAGTAGCCTATCACAAAAGTCACTTTCTAATTGATAGAGCTCGTGGATCTGTTCGTTCATAGCATAGGGGTAGATTAAGCTTTTGAACAAAATAAGGATTTGCTCTATAACCCAGGAAAGGAAGCTTCTATGTGAAGTTTGCGAGTCGGGTGGCTCGGTGAATGTGAAGAAGTAGTCCGTTGTTGCTAGTAGAAGTGGTAGAATTAAACAACATATTTCCGTTGAAACAACTATGTATATTTTTATTTTCTATTCACTCATGATCGGGCTTGATCTAGAGCCCCCAAGTACCCGTCTCGTAACAGTACTGGCGTTAAAAGATGGATCCTTCACTTGCGGGTCGTTCGCGAGTCGAACTCGCTCTCTTGCCACGCCTTTGACTCATGAACTTGAGTCGGACTCATTCACTACTGACTGAGGATCGTTCTCTTGGAAAAACCTTCGAGTTCAAAACTTTTGCAATTTTTCTAACAAAGTTTTGGGCGGATTTGTGATTTACAGCAGGTACCTCTTCTCTTAGAAATGGGATACTTGAATATTCTCAAGGGATTCTGCTATGTTTAGCACCCTTTCTGGATTTGAGGTTGATTTTGTGTTCTTGGCTTATATCGGCAGGTGTTTCTTGGTAGGAGAGTTTGTGGAAAGCAGAAAGGTTAAAAGAATATCAGAAGAATAGCAGAAATGACACGCATGGAAGTAATGGATGGATGACAAAATACGTACCCACCAGGATGGTAGAATAGGGATATATATATATATATATATATATATATATTACAAGGTGGTGCGCTATATAATTACAAGTTCGTAAAAACATAAGGAAATTGATCTCCCGGAAGAGTACACTGATCAGGGCTCTGTCAAACTTAGCACTGCGTAGAGCTAAACACACAATACTTGCATCAGTCTCCAACTCGATTTTTGTCATTCCAGCATTTGAAGCAAAGTTTAGGGCCTAGAGGCAGACCTCTGCATCTGCCTGAACTAGGTCAAAAACATGTTGCATATTACCCGATCCTGCCGCAACCGCATCACCATTGTTGTCTCTAATTACCCTAGCCACCAGACGTCGTGCTGTCCCTGAGAGCTCCATCAACATTAATCTTCAGGTATCCCTCCTCCGGTATCTTCCATCGCAGATGACTACCACTCACACTAGTAACGACTGATTGATAGGCTACAACAAAATCATCTCAGAATATATGAAGGCGCCAATAGACATGACTAGCGTGCTCGATATTATGTCTTGCATTTACGCCATTCCTCTCTGCCCAAAGCACACAAAGAATTGTGATGAGCCTGGTTTGTACCTCCACTGACATCTCTCATATGTAAAGCATTACCTCCTTCGGGGATAGCAACATCGACAGGGCCACCTGATGTTCCTCCATGAGTAACTCTTGCCACACAGCTTAGGAGAATTTGCACTTGAACAACAGATGGCCGCCGTCCTCATCAAACCTGTTTCATAGAGGGCAGCGGGTGTCTAACTCCAGTCCTATTGACTTGATCTTCCTTCTCATAGGCAGGCTGTTATGAACCATTCGCCAGACAAACATCGAGTTTCCAAATCTTTTTCCACGGGAAGGAAGTCCCCGTTGTTGGACAGTGAACAATAGCACCTGAACTTGTCCCATGGCCAATGCTTCCATCATCAACGCAGACTTTATAAGTGGATTTAACACTTGACAACCGTTTCAGATCGAAATGCTAGGCTACAATATCATCCATGTTATCACGCAAGAGAATTGAGAGGATTAAGTTCACATCATCCGGATGGAAAGTTTGCCTAACCAATTCCTCATCCCACTTGCCAGTCACTAGATCAATTAGCTCACATACCCTCCAAAGCGGGCTTCGGCCTTAATGTGAGCTTGGCCGACGTGTGACACCTCTTGATATCCAAGGGTCCCTCCAGATATCTACGGCCTCCCCATTTATAATTCACCAAATCGTTCCTTTTTTGAGCAGATCAACCCCCATAAGCACACGTCACCACGTATAAGACATCCCATCCACTGCTTGAGCTGCGAGAAGATCACCATCTAGGTAATACCTTGCACGCAGCACTTGTGCGCACAAAGAGTCCGGTGATTGCAGCAGCTGCCATCCCTGCTTAGCAGTGGCGAATCCAGAACAAAAATGAACCAGGGTCCTATACGTATCATAGTTCGAGACACAATATGACACATAATAATAATATAATTAATTATCATATAGATCAATAATGAAATGCTTACCAAAGTATTGATAGACCATACAAAAATTTACAAGAAAGGTCAAAACTTCCAAAACCATATCTGCGCTCAATTGTTTTGCGTAGAAAAGAGAAGAAATCACCAGAAAGTAGAACTAGACAAGGGGGAAAAGCACAATTGGGGTTGGAAACAAACCTGGCAACTACTCTGCGCTCCCTTGACACCTGATGGGAGATCAAGCGTGGACCGTGCTGCTGCTGCCCGCGCGCGACGCCAGCAATATTGGCAAATGCGATGCAATCTGGACTGGAGGACTTCCGAAGGAAACATCGATTCCCCTTCACATGCATTTGGCTGGGCCCTAGTTGGGCTAACAGAGCTTGCACGCCATGTTTCTTTGGTCCATGTGAGAATGGCTGAGCCATTGGGCTAGAGACAGGCTCAGGGGTCCAATAAAATTTTCTTAGGGTGTCCTATGTGATATACATAGCCTATACATTGACACAAAAATTTACCCGGTGTCCATTGACCCCGGCCTGGGCCTTACTTGGGCCCACCCCTGCTGCTTAGCAAGCATTGCCATGTTGAACGGGTGCAAGTCACGAAAGCCAAGACCCCCATCCCTCTTAGGTTGTTTACGTATCGCTTATATAAGGCCGCGCCGTTTTCGCGGCCTCTCGCGATGTCCACGTCGCTTTCTACTGTTGGCTATTTTGTAAAAGGCTCCTTGGCTATATACAGAATATCGAATATGCCCTTCCATCAGCTGACACTACGTTGTCTTTGTTTGGCAAGGACCCATATCTTTTCATGAAATATAATATGAAGAAGACAAAATTCCATTTATAGGGATAGCGCTATAAACAGAAAAATTATAGGGATGTTTTCGCAAAGTAGGCTTCCCTCGCCCTAAACCCTTCCCTCCCACTCCTCACACCATGCCCGCAGGGGGCGCCACGGCGCCACCCCCCGGCCTCCTGCGCACGCCCTTCTGTGCACGGAGCAAAAAAGCTCTCCATCATCGCACATTCCCCTCGCACGGGTGCCACACCCAGCAACCATGCCTCTCGCCGGCGCCCTCCTCCTCACTCCACCCCTCCTCCCTTGATCCGACAGCCGCGGGGGTGGCGGTGGGAGGCGATGGAGGGAGCTCTCTCGTCCTCCCCCACCCACTGTTGTTGCCTCTGCCACCGTCCTTCCTCCACCTGGCCACCTGCATGGCACACTCGAGTTGCCAGCTAACCCAGCCAGCAGGAAGTCAGGAACGTCTCGCGGTGTGCCGTCGACCAAAATGAAGCCAGCCGAAGCACCTCGCGGTGCGCCGCCGGCTAGGTGTGCCGACCCTTCATCTGCCACCTCCACGGCACCCTCTGGCGTCGTCCATCGAACCTTCCTCCAGCCCTCAATAGTCCCCGGGCGCAAACACTCAATGAATCTGGATCTGGAGAAGAAAAAAAAGAGGAGAAAAGGGGAAAAAAAGAAAGAAGAAAGAATGGGGGAGGTATATGTTGAGGAAGGAGTGGGCACCGCCACTGGTGGCAAAAGGAGGACGCCCGTGGGGCGCTCAGAGCTAATGCGTGCTGCCTTGCGCTGTGACTACGACAGACTGATTTTGTCATTTTACTTCCTAGGGAAATTTCACTATATGCCATCAAATTCGCACGTGTTTCAGAAATTGCCACCCAATCCGCAAGGCTTTTGATTTTTGCCCCTAGGGTACGAATTGTCCTATTCCGTGCCACTTTATCCTCTTTTTCTGGTTTTATTTAAGGTATGACGGAGTTGCCCCTGGTTTTTCTTTACAGATCGATTAGATCGATCCAAGCAATCGGCGCTGCGTGAGAGAGACGCTGAGAAGCGCCGTCTAGAAGTCGCCGCCGTGTCTCTGTACAGGGAAATGCAAGTGGCGGCCGGAGTCGGCGAAAGCGAGCACGGGAGGAGGCGGGAGATGGTGCCAGATCGGACGGCCCCGGGGGATTTTCCCCTCCGCCCGATTCGGACGGAGGAGGAAGACGATGCTGGCAGGCGGGCCCGGCCTGTCAGCAGGAGGCGCGTGGGCGGGCGCGAGCGACGGGCGTGGGCGAGCGAGGGCGCGGGCACGAGCGAGGGCACGGGCGCGGGCGCGGGCACGAGCTAGGGGCAACTCCGTCATACCACATGAGAAGAGAAAAAAAGATAGAGAGAAAAATAAATAAAACGAGAAAAAAAAACAACAGCAGCATACATAAGCAACTTCCGGAACAACACAATAAGCAAAGGTACGAAAATGTAAACATGATTATATACATATACAAATGTTTCTCTTTGTACAAGATAGGTAAAATCAGAGCGCAAGTACGAGCGGAGGCCGGGAGATGTCGTCATCCGGGGGGCGGTCACTCGTCTTCCTCGGACCAGACCCCGGGCGGTGTCAGGAGAGGACTGCCGTCTTCCTCGGACTCCTCGTCGGTCATCGGCTCCACGAGGTGCTCGCCGCGGTCGAAGAACCCTGCCACCGTTGCAGCAGCCTCGCCGCGGTTGAAGATGCACCCGGGACAAGGGGCGAGACCCGGGCCCGGGTATGTCCCAACGATGTGCCTCGGGAACACGCCCCGGGACCGAGCCTGTGGGTTCCGGGCCCGGGAGGCGAGACCCGGGGCCCGGGAGTAGAGCCTGCGGGACCCGGGAATGTCTCAGTAACGGGTCCCGGGAATGCGGCCCGGGATCGAGTCCCGACTCGATCTTGCCTTGGATTCCGCATCGGTTTTGTTCCTTCTTCTCCGAGTATGACGCGAAATTCTGGTGTTAACAGCTCCAGAACACGCGGCGGCCCAGGCTCTGTTTGAGAAAGAACGCGGCAGGAGATGCGTCGGGGCGCATCCGCGACCGTTAACTCCCGAGCCCTCGGATGCGCTTTCGGGGCACCGATAGGTCTCGGGATTATTTCTGATTCCCGGGACCCGGGGTGTGCTTCTGAGTGTTCGACCGGGTCTCGGAAATCCTTCCTGGCGACCGGCCGGTCCTGACAGCATTCCGGGTCTCCGGGCTCTTTGATGCGTTCCCGAGTGACCGATTGGTTCCGGGAGCATTTGGGATTCTCGAGCTATTGGATGTGCTCCTAGCCATCTCTCGATCGCATGAAACCAGAGAATCGAAGAGAGCGAAGAAAAAAGAAGTGGCGAAGGATAAGAATGCAT
The DNA here is from genome assembly GCA_003991445.1 of Oryza meyeriana var. granulata. Classification (NCBI taxonomy): domain Eukaryota; kingdom Viridiplantae; phylum Streptophyta; class Magnoliopsida; order Poales; family Poaceae; genus Oryza; species Oryza meyeriana. Next base: position 63,391 of record RYFJ01001612.1, read on the forward strand.
TAGGAAATGGATTTACCCTAATACGAGGTTCTAATTCCTAAACTAGCATGCGCAACGAACAGATGCAAAGCTGGACAGTTACCACAAGTTGGCCCATTTAAATGCTACTCGTTTCCCATGAAAGCCAGTGCATCTTGTTCTTCTCTTGTTGACTCCACCAGTAATGGCATATCATCGTGCTCACTTGATCACAAAAGTTTTTCTGAGGTCCAAGCATGCCATCGCGTAGGTTGGAATCGCTTGGGCAACAGCCTTGATCAGGACTTCCTTTCCAGCTTTTGACAAAAGTTTTTCCTGCCACCCCTGAATCGGCCTTTTAGAAACTGAAAAGTCCTCTCCTGTGACCGGCCAATGTAGACAGGCAGGCCCAAATACTTCTCATTAGTAGCGTCAAATTGAAGACAAGAGCCGTACATGAATTCTAATAATAGTTCTAAAGAGTTATATATAAAATCCAATTTTACTTTTAAAATTTATTGTGAAGAAAGAGTAAAATATGTTGTAGATATCATAAGTTGCAAGGTGGATGTAATTTAGTCACACGTCTTGCATTTTGCTTAAATGAGTTACACAATTTATTTGGCAGATTGCTATTAATCAAATATTTATTTTTTAATTCTATCAAATAATAATATTGACTAACCCACGGGCCGCTGCGGCTGGTATAACCCTCCTCTAATTTCCATTATTAGCATCCCTAATTAACATCATTAGTGTTTAATAAATTTTTAATTATAAAATTATACATAAATAAGCAGAGTTAAAAGTTTTTAGGTTCTAATTGAAAGTTTTGAAAATCTAATTAAAAGTTTCAATTTTTGGGTTGAAAATTTCAAAATTTGAGTAGATTTTTTAGATTATTAGTTAATAGTTTTTAAATTTGAGTTGAAAGTTTCGAAAATTGAATTGAAAGTTTAAAAATTAGAGATGAAAATTTAAATTAGTGGTATAAAAGTTTACTCAATATTTTTAATATTTTATTTTTTTAATATTTTATTTTTTATATTTTTCACTCTTCATATGCGTGTGTGCTTTAGCAGCCCCCGAGCTGTTGCTCTCCTGCTACGTATGCGTAGTAGAAATCTCGTTGGTTCTATTATTTTGATTCTTATGGAGATTTTCAATTTTCGTTCATTGGATTCTCATAAGAAACCGTCTTTTGCTTGATTCTCTATTTATGTGTAAAATTGAGAATCACAGTGAATCGATTCGGCTGAGAATTAGGAGGATTTTTTATCCGTTTGGCTCAATTTTAATTGATCCGATTGAGAATCACCCTCGAGAATCCCTACCAAACGCGTCCAAATATCATTAGTACCGATCCTCGCCGATAAGCCGCGCCGCTGCCTAGTGCCATTAAATCAACGAGAGATAATATGCACCACTTCTGAATGTTAAGGTCTTGCACGCCTTCCTGATTGGCACGTAGTTCCATGAATCCATGTGCCTAAGCAGCCAAACAACTAGCTAGGGCACGTTTGGATCTTCGGCAAAAACTTTTCTAGCCTTGCTTGGCTAGGCTAGTGGTTTGGTACTACCAAAATTACTTAGCTTTTGAGGGCCAGTTAGCTGGGTTGAGCTAGGAAATCCTTGCCCGATGAGGAGAGCCAAATCGCCTTCGACGGCGAGAACGCTGCCCGCACGGAAAAATGGACTGCATGCGTTCAAATCGTGCTTCTGACTAACTGCTCGAGCTAAGTCAATCAACCAAACAACTAGCCAAGGCAAAGCTCGGCAATGGAATTTTTACTGTTACTAATTTATTTATTTTTTAATTTACAAAACTAATTTTTGATTTGAACTTTTTGTAGAAGTAGCCTCTTGCCGCCGTGGGCCACGGCGATTTTGGCGGCGAATGGCATCCCCGTCAGGCGCGGCTAACGGCGTCGGCCGCCGTTAGCCCGGGAAGGCCACGTGGCCTTACCGCCCTGGGGGACGGCGGCGAATGCAGCGCGGCGAATGCATAGGACCGTCCGCACAGCGATCGGACGGTCCGAATCCTCCGAATGCTAATTTTTAACCCAAAAATTTTTGAAAATTTATTTGTCAAAATTAAATTCTTAAATTCTATTTATTGTGCCATTGCATTTATTGGGTCGATGTTTAAAAAAAAACCAAATATCATAGATTGTTCACGTCGTGAAAAGAACTTGTCAAACTGAGGGTATTTCCGGATCGCCACTCGCATTCCACTCCTCGTATGTCTGGATCGGCACTCGCAATCCACTCCTCCCCGTCTTTCCCCTACACGCTTCACAAAATTTAGTTTTAATCATGGTTTAGGGTATGTTTTTTAAATTTTTTTTTATAATCCGATGATGGCAGGCGTTGGTTTGTAAAATCGTACTGATCATTTTTTTAAGTTTATTTTCGGTAAAACTTAATTAATGACATGGTAATAGGCCGGTCCGTTTTACGTGAGGGCTTAGACCCCAGGCGAACGAATGTTAGGGCCTATGAATTTTTTTTCCCAAATTTTTACGCAATGTACGTGCTGAATGATTTTTAATTCGACATTGGAAGACGATATATTCTATATCGTCATCCACTCGTCGATACTTAACGCAGTGCACGTACATAGCATAGTGATATTAGCTAGATACGAGCCTTCGCATGCGGCACGATGAATGCACACCCATAGTACGAAATACAACAAGGTAGACTACATTGTTAGCAGTACAATGTATCTGAAGGATGGACCGAGTCTACAGGAGTGAATATGGACATGACAAATTTAAACAAGTAATACGAGACCTCTAAATAAAGAAATACAAAAAGCCCATCTAGTCGTACGCCTCTCGTCCTCCTAGGCTTGCTCGCACGTGCCGCGCGAGTACGTCAGCGGTCCGCCGGTACCCCACGGGTGGCTCGGACCGCCTGATAGCAGGGAAGCACCGCGTCATGTGGCTGTGTGCGGTGCACCCCGAGCTTGACGACCCGATCATGTCGCTTCGGAAGGAGGTCGTCCTCGGTAGAGATCCAAGCAGAGGTGCTCGGGCAGATCCCCGCCCAGTCCCCCAGTGGTGGTGAGATCCGCCGCGTGGCTCTCCTAAAAAAAAGCTCACGTCAGCTGCATAAAAAGTGCAGTAGTTATGGAGAATAGTTCAATCCTGACGTACCTGACAATCCTCGCCCTTGGAGGCCTGCCGACCTTGATCCTCCAGGTACCAGAAGACCTGCTCCCACGACTACTCCCCTGCAAACCCCCGCTCCTGTCGATGTCCCTTCATCATGGGACCTCGCATAGTATCTGCATCGTGACTGCATCGGAACGCGACAAGTCAGAGCACGGACGACCGAGCGCATCGTGTTGCACAGCCGGTCGAACGTGATCGTCTGCTCCTGCTGCGTGAGAGGGATGCCAGCCTGTAGGCGCCGCAGTAGTCCAGCTCCGTGTGACCTGCCTCAGCATCGTCCGCCTGTTCAGCAGACATGCTGGTTAGTTGCGCTGGTACCTACCATTGAAAATAGTATGAAAACCATGACTCACCGCGGAAGTAGTCCTGGTCGCGGTGCGGTATGCGTCTCGCACCCCCGCGACATGCGCCTGTGAGCTCGGAGTGTACGTCACCCTAGTCTTCACGGGCCTGTACCAGAAATGTACTGCTCTACCTGGCGCTGTTGTAGGGTGCAGCTCCGTATGACGTCCTCCCGCGCTATGAGCCAGTCGTGATGTAGTCGACGACGTGGGGTCTCCACAGCCTACCGGCGCCTGGCCACGCCGATTTAACCTGCAGAGCACAACCGGTGACACAATGCATAACAATACGGAATATTCATTTCCACATATACCTGTAAACGTGGACGGTTGCGACGCCCCTGCGTTGTTGATGGCCGAAGGTCTGTCGCATACCAACTGCCGCATCACACTCTGCGGCAGTGCGCTCGACAGAAATGCGAACAGCATCGGCTCATCGTCAGCCAGTACGCCTGGTCCCTGTTGCAGAGGAGGACGACAGCCCGTGGCGCGCTACGCGTGCCTCGCCTCGCGCTTACGGCTCCCAGACAACGTCGTCGTCCTTCCTTCGAAACTCCATGACAAAGTCTGGGTACGACTTCTGCACCTGCACGTGAGCGTACCGATGCTACCAAACAGGAAAAGAGTTCTCGTTAGTCCAAGTAACATAAAAAACCGAGACGGTTATAACACCGAACATACCTCACACGACACCACACCTCCCCATCGTCGGATAGTCCTCCGGTGGACACCCACGTACAGGCTCGCCTCGTACGGACTGTGGTCCACAACGGCGGCCGATCGCAACCGCTTTGCCGCCCAGACTGTAGGAGGAGTGGACAACCCGTGAAGACCGCTTCTGGCTCGGTCTTCCTGCAGCCGTCTCACAACCCCTGTACGTGCGCAAGGACTGCCGATCTCCAACTGTATTGGGGAACAGCACCGTCCTCGCGTCGGCTATCTCCCTCGCGTAAGGATCAAGCCCTTGTCGACTGCGTGGCCGTGCGAGTTGGAACATCACCCACCCGAACACCCACAACAAGTACGCCTCTAGGCTCCTCTGCAGGATACGCGTCGGCCTCCGGGTCTAGCTGATCAGACTGCGTAACATATAAGAAGTTGACACTGTAATTCTAGTACGACTGAAGGACGAACATAAAACAACAAGAAAGCATTCTTACCGTGTAGCTCAATACCCAAGCCTGAGGCCCGCATGCGTGTACGGGGAGATTCGCCGACGAGGGGAAGCCCCGAGCATGGTGAACCGGCGAACCGCTGCCAGGATCTCCTCTCGCCACGCCTGAGCCCGTCAACTGGGCCCACCGCATCGCCGGCTAGAGGCAGCCCAAGGAGGAAGCTGACGTGCTGCAGCTGAGGCCATCTCACCGCATGGGAGTGGAAAGGTGTGCGTCTCCGGTCTCCACCGGTCCACAAGAGCTTGATCACGACCCGGTCGATACCCCACTTCTTCGTCGGGTCATTCGGCTCCACTCGGCTGCTACCAGCCTACACAGCGGCAGAAGGCCTGCCTCCCGCAACCTACAATCAAAACAAAGCAAGTTAGTAATTGACATATACAATTCACAGACAACGTTCGTACGTACCTACTCGTGAACCTTCGTCCACGGAAGTAGTCGCCTAGAAGGTCAAGGACGTAAGGTACGAGCTCGGGTTCTGCACCGCCGAGAAAACGACTGATGGACTGATCGTGCGTATCCAGCAGCTCAGGCGTCTGGTAGCCATACCTGCAGGAAAAAGAGCGGAACGGATCTAGCTCAATTAAACATAGTGCATTACAGTCAGAAAATAACAGACAACAAAGTACCTTTAAAAACCCACACTAAAACGAAAATCAGATAGCAGTACATGCATATTGGTACACATTACAGGGAGATACATCAGCAACCAGCGCTATACTAGAATAACATAACCCGAAGGCACAAACGCCTCGATGACGCTGCGATCATGGTGCCTTCCCAGTTGGCCGCCTTCCGTCGCCGCCTGATCCTTCCATAGGAACTTCCGCTACACTTGGCCTCGGCGTCTTTCGTCGTACTTCTTTAGGTATGTTCCTCCTCTCCACCACCTACTTCAACGTTTGACGCTAACGCCGGCCTCGATTCGTCCAATCAGCGTATCCTCCGTGTCCGACGTCGCCTGCTTGTTCCTTGCCTTCGTCGGTCAGAGTAATAAACTGACTTGTGTCTTCAGTGAAAGTGCCGGACGATGCCGAAACCAAAGATCTCGGTACTCCATGTATGCCATGATTGCTTCCTTTTTAAAGTACGAGACACATATTGGCGTTCATCAATGCCGCACTCCCCGCAAGCGGCAATGACATGAGAACAGGGCTTGTGTACAAGCTTGGTTTCCGACAGGAGCACGTGCATGTCCCATCTTCCTTTAGGACACACTCTTGTATAGGTTTTCCTGCGAATATGCCACGCCTGGACCTGTCGGCACACAATATCTCAAATCTACGCTCTCGTGTGCCCTGCACCGGACTCGGTGCTCTCTTGCCTTCTTGCATTTCTCCTCAAGGTACTCTGTCATTTTGGTACCGAACCAAAGGTTCCATCGCCATAGATGGGCCTATTTGTCTGCACCTGTCGTGGAAGTACGTCTGTGTTTATATAGGATGAACTCCACGATGGCAACAAGGGGGAGTTGCCTCACACCACACATGACCCAGTTGTAGACCTCTGCAAGGTTCGTGGTCATTATGCCGTACCTTGCTCCACCTTCATCGTACAGCAATGCCTATTTCTCCTTCGGCTTGTGCTCGATCCACTGCAAAAATCTGCTAACCGAGGAACCGAACCTCCTTCTGAATGTACCGTCATCGGTGGAAGTGCACCTAGAGCTTCAGGCCGTCAACACCTCTAGCTGGGGGTCTTGCAGAACTCTCGCGTCTATGTTTGGCTGTCAGCTCATCAAGTCTCCTCCACAGCTCATTGAACTTCTTCTGTTGATTCTGGGCGCACAAACGTTTGAACATGGCCATCAGCTCCTTGTTTCTGAACTGCTTATAAAAGTTTGTGTCCATGTGACGCATGCACCATCTGCTCTTTACATCTTCCCACACCGGAGAGGTATCCTGTGGGCACCCCGAAGTGCATTATGAAGAGTAACTATTACGGCAGCGAACTATCTAGATGGATGGGTCTCAAATAAAAACCAAATAAGTACGGTAACCATCCATCCTCATCGCAGACTTGCCATAATCTTTACCCACTCACAATACAAATCCAAAATGCCGAGAAGTGTACAAAAGAGATAATCATAAGGATAGCTTGCCAGTCCTCCGTCATACGCCCGTCAAACCACTCATGGTGGCGACCAAACACGATACGACCCCAGAGGACTTCGAACCACAATAAGCTATCCCCCAACCATCTCAATTATACACAACTCATACTCGTGTTCAGCAAGTCCCCAGGAAAGCGACTAGCCTCACACTTTCATCGCAAGCAATTGATAAACATCACGAGTACTCTAGAAATGGATAGACGGCAGCAGAGTTACCACTATTACATAGAGGGTTCACACCCTAATTCATCACAAAGTGACACAAAAGATTTGCAGCGGAATATAAACACAAAAGATAAGAACCAGTGGTGCCAAACCCATGCACAGGGCAACCGACTGGGGATAGAGCTCAACTCAAACTACTAATTATCCTCGCCACCCTCGGCAGGATAATAGTAGACCACATCAGCTTCGTCGTTATCCTCACCTGAAAAATAGCAACGTGAGTACGAATGGTACTCCGCAAGACTTACACAATAATAATAGTACAAAGGAAGTATGCTGGTTTCTACATCAAGGAAGAAGGCTATGATGATTTGATTTTGCACAAAGCTGATTTTATTGAGCAAGTAATACTTGAAACTATAAGCATTTTGTGAAATAACTCAATCTGAAATTTTAAGACAGCTAGTATATGGTTCTGAAAATGAAATATAAATGAGCACCAACCGTGCTCTAAGCATCATCCATGGGCCACCCTTGCCCAAGCAATTGTGCTGCACTAGCACACCATGTTTCATGACTGAAGCCAAGTCATATTTAATAATAAAAATCCCTTATATAAACCCATCCATCCATGACTATCCTAAGTCATGGTAACCACATAACCCAAAGTTGGATGCTAACATGACTAACTAACACATCAAGCGTTCGTCCTGTAACCGTGGACACGGCTATTCGAATAGTTCTTACTCTGATCAGAGGTGTACATCTTTACCCACACGATGTGATAGAAGCCAAACGGCTACACTCTAGTTTGATTCGTACCTGCCGGTACCCACACTCTACACATTGAGTGCGGACTAGAGGTCACAACAGAACCTTTTGCACGCTTAGCCCCAACCACCTAAACACGTCTGGGCCCCCGGCGACTTAGTCGTGCGTGTGTGATGACTAAGGCGGGCTTACCGTCATGGGAGGCACCTCCGGCCAGTCCAGGCGCGCTCGAGGTCCTCCAACGGAAATCCATCCTCACGACTGACGGACGGGCATAGATGGCTACAGCCTCCCGTGCTACTGAGTTAAGCCGTCCCACTCCCGGCGTGTGGAAGTACGTAGGGTGCTTGAATAGATGTTAACATGTTCGGTCCTTCACGACCCAGACGGAGCTACGTGCATCGGGGAAACACCATCCCTTCATCGCCCTATCATCCGTTCAAGTCAAACATATTCTCAATTATACATTAGAAGTGATTCTTTTCAGATTTTAACCCATCTATTCGCTTTAAACTAGTTTTGAACCGACAGCTCCATCTATCGGATTTTGCTAAGTCTAGAATAAGCATGGCTAAGCATTCGGTAAAATAAACGTATCCCAAAGTCCTTAATCAGTGGTGACAAGGTATAAACGTGAGATCAATAACCAAGGAATGGAAATGCATACAATTGGGTAATATTAACTCTACCCATTTTCCCCATTTTAAACAGACTGAAGCATGCATATAGATATTGTTTTCACAAACAAATCAATTTATTGAAAACATAGGTTCGATATGCTTAGACGCTTGCCTTGCTGCAGCGAGAAGACACTCTCAACCTCAGGGTCAACCTCCACGTATTCCGTATTCTCTGAATCTATCGATAAATAACGAACATGCAAATAAGAATCCAATAAACATGCTCATGCAAAGATGATCGATAAATTCTAAGATAAATACAGTAGGTAGGGCATGCTCTAATAAGATTTTAGGAGAAAGAACCAAGTCATTTGCATCTCCGGATTGAGAGATACAAAAATGACAAGGTAGAAGGGCTGAAAACGGCAAAAGCCGAAACTATAGGAGAACTCTAAGTGGAAAAATAAGAGCTTGCCTTCTCTGATAGGATTTTATGAGTGTGAGCATTTTTATGTGAAAATACATATCTTCCTGGTTCCGACAAAATTTGGTTTACTGAAATCCGATTTAAAATGATTTAGATATGAATATTACAAGTTTAACAAAAAGAACGGTTAGAAAATTACTTAGGCCTATTTTGTGAGGTATTTTTATCAAATACAACTTTTCCACAGTAAGGTTATAATTTTCTGAGTTTAACAGAAGTGGTTTCACATTTTTAGCAAATAGGATGAACTTTCTAGAAATTTATAAAGTTCAAGGCCATAAAAAGGTATACAAAAGATATTTCTATTTTTAGAGAAAAATCTTATATAGAAGTTCTCACTTTTATGTTACAAAATTGAAGAGCACATTTTATGAATTCACAGAAATTTGGTTTACCTCAAAAGGTTTAATGGATTTTATATAAAATATTTCAAGTTCTTAAGCACAAAAATGAGTTATTATTGTTTCTTATTATTTTATAGGATTTTCTGTACAAAAGTGGTAATATTTTATTAGACAGTATTAAAGTTCACAGATTACAAACTAACAAAATTGGTTTCACTCAATACTGAGTTAAAATGACCAAGATATGAATTTATAAAGTAGGCCTGAGCGCCATACAGACAGAACAAGTCAGGCGCCTGGGACAACAGAACGGACCGTCCATTCCCAGAGTGGATGGTCCGGCGGTGAAACAGAGGAGGGCGCGGGCAGATAGAGCCGGAGAGCTTCTCGGCAACGGGTGACGGCGAACGCGGCTCGGCTGTAGTCGGGCCCAAAGAGAAAAGATAGAGGAGTTCACGGCGGAGTTAAGGGCGGTCTTCTTGACACCTCGGGTTACCGGAATCTCGCCGGCGGCGAGCTCTAGCGGCGGGTCTTTCGGGCCGACGAGACAAAAGAGGCTACGGCTCGGGCTGGTTAAACTGATGCATGCAGGCACTATCTTAGAGCTCTAGGAGTCTCACCAAGTGACGCGCGGGTCCGCAGAGTCGGCGCAGCAGCAGCGAGCGTCGAGGACGGCTCGGTGCGCGGCGGAAAGCTTCGGCTCCACGACGGTAGTTCACTTCAGTCGGCCTGCGGCTAGGACACGGTGTCTACCAGGTTACAAACTTCCTGAGGACGGCTACGGTGCAAAGAATCGAAGTCGGCCTCACCACAGAGGACGAATCGCGGTGGCGGCGGATTGACCGGAGAGGAAGGAGACGACGTCGACCTCCCGGTACACTGCACTATATCCTGATCCTTCGGCTAGGGTCTTCTAGGGCAGGGCGACGGTGTTGGCGCAAAGGCTCGATCAGACTCGCTCCGAGGCGCCGGAACGGCGAGATGACGCCGGCGGCGCGCTGCAGAGCAGAGGCGAGCACGGCGTCTTCGACGGCGATCCTAGGGCAACCAAGTATGAAATGGAACAATCAGAAGGTGCTCATCATGTTCTGGCTAAGGAAGAGGATGGATTTCACCAGAGGAAACTCAGTTCCGGTCGAACACTCACGCAGCGGAGGAGATGACTTCACCGCCGGTGATCTTTGGGGATTTGTCAGTTTCTCGGTGGGAGCGTGAAGAGGATGAGGAGGAGGTTCTTCTGGCGAAGTTTGAGTCGAGATGGTCGAGGTTTCCCATATCAGTGCTTATCTCAGTGTCCCTGTGAGCTGTGAGGGAGAAGGAGAACGAGAGGAAGACACGTCTGCCATGCAATGCTAAGTCGTCTCCACTGCTACAGTGTTCAGGGTGGGTCCCACATGTCAGGCAACAATGTTCTACTCATATTTAGCTAGATTTACTCTATGACTTGTGGGTCCTTGGAGTTAATTCCTATGGAAAAGAGAGAGGTGTGGTAGGAATGGGGTGAAACTCACTGTCCCAAGACTGGCAGAGGCTTACAAGTGGGCCAGGGTGTTGTGGGTCCCACTGGTCAGTGAAAGATGAGAGGAGAAAACTCCAGAAACTAAGTCTTGCTAGCTGTCAAGCAGGCAGTCTTTGCATTACTGTTTCACTAAGCTAATGAGGAGCATAATTCATGGGGAAAATACTGGAGGTAAAGAAAGATGTGTTTAACCTGCTGACCAAAAATCGTTGCTAGAAGAGGTCTGGTTCATCTCTGATGAAAAAGCAAAGTAGGCATACTAATCCAATCTTTCTGCAGTTTAGCTCATTTCTCCAGTGCCTTGATCTTATCATTTTATGTGTTTTCTTTGGGAGATAAATTAATCCAAAATTCCTGATGATAGGGTTCATGTTGGCACACACTTTGACAAAAGGGCTCTGTCTAATTAGTCTTCATTTTCATGTGGTGAATTTTAGAAGTAAACCAATTCATTTCGGCTAGCCTCCTAGCTTTGCTGAGTTGAGGGACTTGGTTGAAGTATTTATTGAAGGGATAAAATTATGTAAAATTTACAGGGGCTTACTCACATCACCTGACAGGTTTAGGAATTTTTGTAGGATTTTTAGATATATAGAACTTAGAAAGTGACAACTACCACAAAGCAAAGGATTAGCTAGGGCTTAACACTAATTACCTTAATTTTAGATTTAGGACTGTGACATATCCCTTGTCTGCGCAGCCGTTTTGCAGCTCCTCAATTACACGCAGCATCCCTGGATGACGGTCACGTATGAGACATACATCTGGCCTCATCCCCATCACCTTTTCCTTAACCAGCTTCAGAAACCAGTACCAACTCTCTGTGTTCTCGCCCTCGACGAAGGCAAAGGCCACGGGCAACACTTGGTTGTTCCCGTCTACTCCGATTGCCGTCAACATTTGCCCTCTATATTTTCCAGTTAGGAACGTGCCGTCGATGCAGAGAATGGGCCTGCAATGAAGAAATGCAAACATGCACGCCTGCAGAGAGAGGAAGGCCCGCTGAAGGACGCTCTGCCCAGGATTTGGTAACGATGGGAAACTTTTGATTTCGGAGTAACTGCCAGGATTCCTCGCACAGATGGTTTGCAGTAGACAAGGCAAATTATTGTACGAAGCTTCAAAACTGCCGAATCTCATTTCAATTATCTTCTGTTTGGCCCTCCATGCCTTGGCATATGTAATGGTATACTTGTACTTCTCCTCGATGCGCCTGATAATTGACTTGGGCTCGAACCGGAGGTTCTCCACAACAGCATAATACAGCTCTGAAGCGATGAATGCAGATGATATGTTCCTGTGGTACTTCTGAACACTCGGAAGATGGCAGTTGTACTCCGTCACGATTGACACGGTGTTGACGCCGAAAACCGCCGGGTGTGCCAAAAGCTTGCTGACGATCTGGTTCGACGCCTAGAGACACGCGAAGGCCTGGGAGATCTGCTTAGCTCCAGTGCAGGTCCTAAAATCTTGAGGTTCGCAGGCGTGCCAGTCAATTTGACCCAGCAATTAACAAGGAGATAAAACAAATCAGATCACCGCTCCAATTGGCTGATAAGCTGATACAGTCGATGGCGCCAACATTACTTGTAAATCGGCTGCGCTTGTACTCGGGCCCTTGTCTTCGCGCGTGCTCGTGCCCGGGTACTAGTTGTCCGTGTCCGCGCCCGGGTAGTCATCCTGTTGCCCGCACCCGGGTACTTGTCTGCTTGTTCGTGCCCGCGCCCTTGCTCCTATTCAATCGGCCGATACTCCTAGTCGAAAGCCGATAGCATCTGTATATCGGCCGTGCCCGGGCTCTTCCTCGTGCCCGTACCCGGGTACTTGCTCGTGGTCGTGTCCGGGGAGAAGCAAGGAGGAATGACGATTGCCGATAGAGCACCTGTACATCGGCCGGAAGCCGATGATGATATAAGCAAGTAATATACCAGCCAACTGCCAAATAAAACAGTAGGACATCGGCTAGAAGCCGATGGTAAAACAGATAGGCAGAAATAAAAGACAATGCAGTCGGTTGTCTAGTGACAGATAACCTATCGGCTAAACACTCCGATAGAACATCGCATAAACACCTATCGACTCGACAAGGATAAGATTATTACTATCAGTCTAGTAGATCGGACCGAACCGTTGTAGCACAGACCAATAATGATAACAGAACCTCAATGGGCCGATAGATCTAATGCAATCGTGATGTATGAGATAATTTACCGGCTATGCATTCCGATAAGACACTTGCACAGAAGCCATCGGCCTAGCAGGAATAGCTTATCGCTCAGTTTAGTAGGTCGGACCCAACCGATGCAGCACAAACTGATGATAAACTATCCCCAGTAAACCGATAAAAACTATGCACGCGTGATGTGGTATACCTGATCGGCCTAAGAGATCGAACCGAACCGATGCAGCCGTAGACAGGGCAGATACACCTGGGTAAGGGGTGACGAGTCTTACCCTCTCGCAGGAGTTCAGACCTAACCGATGCAGCCCCGCTCGAGAAGCAAGAACCCGTCGAAAGGGTGGCGATGCGCCGAAGTTTATTGATCTGTGTGGATAGTTTACAAGGTGCCTGGGCATACGTATATATACCCCGAGTTACAGGAGTCCTTATAGGACACGGTACATACTTTCCTATCTATAAACGGAAAACTAACAAGCCCTGATCGGATACGAGATCAGGTTTCCTAAAAGATAAAACTATCTAATAGATAAGATAAATAACTGCCATAACGTGGTCTTCACGATTCCTTCCAGGCTTGGTCTCTTCCAGATGAGCTTCCATTGGCTGATATGGCTTCTTTCCTTAACCGAACATGGATATGAATCGTGCCAAATTTTGGCGTTAACACACAGACCAACAGTCGTCATATTTCTTCCTAGATGCGTACATCCTCCATGGACATCCATCGCTTGAACTTGCACATTTCACTTCGTACACTGATCTGGTGGACTTTGATACCCAGAACTCCCTCCCAAGTGACACGGCCCACATCTTCACAGCCTCTGTCAACTGTGCTTTTTCGGCGTATCTAGCGCCTTGCACCACTTTATTCTGCCGATACTCCCATGCAACGGTGTGCCCCTCTGAGACAACGAGTCCGGAGAAGTCCTCGTTGTCCCATTCTGCCGGGTATATATCGTCCTCCGAAGAATCATCATCCTCCATATGCTCAGGTTCTGAGTCTTTAATTTCCATCTCCTGTACTAGACCTGGGTGTCTCTCCCCTTCATCTGCAAATCCCCTCAGTCCCATGTCTTCTTGGCCTCCTTCCTCTCCGGCACCCTCGTCTTCTGCTCATTTTGGTCCCCTGTTTCATCGGGCCCTTCCGCTGTACTCGGACCAGCCTGATCAATGCTGACCACGTCATGCACTACCACTAGGATGCTCGGTGCCCATCCTCGCTGCAGTGCACTCTCCACAAAAAATACCCAGCTGGCCGTCGAATCTACTGGCATCAATTCCCACCAAAAACCTTCCACAGCCCAGCTAACCAGTGCGTACACCGTAATTGCATTTACTTGAGGATCTACTCCGAATCCCCTCATTAACCAATTGTAAACTCCAGGAAAACTTCTCTCAGCTGGAGCTATAATTCCCTTTTGTGCTACGTTGAACTCCGATAAATCTACCCCATATTGTCCTCCTCTGACATTTCCTTCACCGTGGTATATCGCGAATACAACACTATTTGCCATTTCTGTTCACAAAAAAGATTTTATTAATCTGTACTAATCAATATTCGTTCCATAAAAAGGCTATACGTATGAGTCAAACCATTACCATTTCTATATGTTACAAACTAACCCAGCGGCGCTAATAAAGTTATACGCTAGTGTCGGCGAAACGGGGATGGGGGTCCCACATTCTCGGGAACATAAGGGCCTTCGGCCATATCAGCCCCCCGGGGCCCACTTTCTGTGCAAAAAACAACCGGCCATCGCTGGTTATTCTCTAAGCGCCTGAGGCTGCGGGCGCTGCCCGGGGCCGGGACGCTCGGCCTCGGCGCTCCACGCGCGCGGCGCCCGGGCGCGGAGCCGGCTCGAGCTGGCCATCACCAACCACCGCATTTATGGTGAGCCGACGGCGTGGTGACAGGGCGCGTCACCCCTGTCCACCCGCACGAGACCCTGAGCAGTCAGAAGACTTTTTAACTGAGAGAGCTCCTTTCTTCCACGCTCTGGCAGTTACAGTATGCTCGGTCACATCCGCACGACTTTAGCCGCCTGCAGCGGCTGCTCTCCGAGGCGACCTACCCGCCGTGCTGCACCAACTCCGCGTGGTGTCACAGGCGGACAGGGGCGACGGGACGCTCCACCAACTCCGGCGTGGGCGTCGCAGGCGGAGGGGCGCACAGGAGAGCTCACCGGAAAATATCTCCCTCCGCGTACCGGCACTGTGGACTCCGCTGAGCTCTATAAAGGAGGATCCATGCCGCAGATAAGAGGAGGAGCACAAGCTGGAGCAATAGACAACAAGGCAACCTTTACTGTTCTTCTTCCCCAAGCCTCCCGGTTACGCTTCCGAGCTCCCCGGGTACACCTTGTAACACAACCATACACATTCTCCCACATAGCATACACACAGGACGTAGGGTATTACGCTCCGGCGGCCCGAACCTGTATAAATCCTCTCGCCTCCTCTGTGTGCCATTGTTTCTCGTCTTCTCCAACGCCTCGTACACCTGAGAAACAGCTCCCCTGGCCGAACCTCAAAAGGGGGGTCTCCCGACTTCCCGCCGTCGAGGCTTCGCCCTCCGACAGCTGGCGCGCCAGGTAGGGGGGGTTTTCCTCCTCAGGTCGGACGCCGACGTTCCCAACACCGACGCCCTTCATGGCTGGAGGCCATCGTCCGCGGGATTCCGACGAGGAGTCCGGCGACTACACCCCGCTGGGCAACGTGAGCCCAGAGGCAAGCCCGCCACCTTCTCCCTCTTCGCCTTCCTGGGGGCGCGCGGCGCGTACCCGGCGGCAAAGAGCGCCCCGCGGCGGCCTGGTGGTGCGGCCTCGGCCCCTTCCCTCGCCGAGGGGCCGGCAAGTGCCCCGCCGGGTCCGCCGCGCCTCATCCATAGGGCGCGAACAAAGGCGCCGTCCCACGGCACGTCGCAGCCTCCACTTCCATTCCGCGACACCGCAGGAAGCCCTCTTGGCGGCGGAAGCCCTCCTGCGACACCCCCCGACATTTGCCGGGGATGGAGGCCGGGGGCGGCGGTGGATTAACGAGATCGCCAACTTGGTAGGCACCGCCCACCGCCGGGTCACCGCCGGCGGCCATACAAGCGCTGGGACTTCCGACCGCGCGACCTCTAGCGCGAGCCGGCCGACCGCCCCGGGCCAGAACAAATCCCGGGGCACGGGCGACCTCCGCAACCGGCTCGACCGGACCCGGGCCCACGAGGACGCCCGGGTCACAATGGAGCGCCAGCCGTGAGCGGCGCAAGGACGCCGCCAGGCATTCCGAGGCCCCGGCCTCCAGCTCCGAACCACTAGTGGGAAACCGCTATTCGTCACCAGAGCCTACCCAGTACGGCTGCTCAGGTTGCCTGGCACTCTCCAGGCCTGCGGCAGGTTCGCTGGCCGCTATGTTCCGGCCAACTTGCCGGAGAAGTACGATGGCTCCGTGGACCCCACAGAGTTCTTGCAGATATATGCCACTGCCATCCGGGCGGCGGGCGGAGACGAGAAGGTGATGGTGAACTATTTCCCCGTCGCCCTCAAGGCCCAGGCTCGCTCCTGGATGATGAGCCTCCCCGAGGGATCCATCCGCTCGTGGGAGAAACCTTTGCCACCAGTTTGTGGCAAATTTCCAGGGCACCTTCCCGCGCCCTGGGACAGAAGCGGACCTCCACGCCTACGTCAGAGTAGGGGTGAAGCGTTGAGGCATTTCCTGCAGCGTTTCAGCCAGGTACGCAACACAATCCCTCACATCGCCCCCACGCGGTTATCCACGTGTTCCGTTCGGGCGTGCGCGACCAGCGCATGCTCGAAAAGATGGGCACCCGCGACGTCCAAACCACGGCGGAACTGTTCAGCCTTGCCGACCACTGCGCCCGCAAGGAGGAAGCCCGGGCGTGGAACAAGCCGCGTCCTGAGGTCCTCGCCGAGGACCTGGGGAAGAGGGCGAGGCCTCACGTTCCGCGGCGCGGCGGGACAGGCGGAAGCGCCAGAAGGCAAGGAGGTCGCCGAGAACTTCGCCTTGGCGGCGTCTGGCGGCCCCCGGGGCCGCGCGCCGCCAAGACGACTACGGCGGCAAACGGCAGAAGGCTGAGCGTGCGCCACCGCCACCGGCTGCGGGCCGGAAATGGTGCTCCGTCCACGAGACGGACCGCCACGACCTCACGGAGTGCCGCGCCGTCCAGAACCTGGCCCGAGCGCACTAAGAAGTTCCAACAGGAGCGGCAGCAGGACAAGCCCGCTCCAATCCGGAGCACCCTCTCGAGTTCAAGAACCCGAGAATGTCATCGCAACCTTGACGGCGGGGCACACGCTCACTCTCGCGCCGTGGCTTCAAGGCCATGAAGCGCGAGCTGTTAGCCGCGACACCGGGGCCGGCGGCGTCCCGAAGGCTGAAGTGGTCGGATATTCCGATCACCTTCGGCCCACGGACCATCCAGCCCGGGTACCTGGGGAGGGACAGCTCGCCCTGGCGGTCTCCCCCACATATGCAACGTGAAGGTGGGCCGCGTCCTCGTCGACGGGGGCGCCGCCCTCAATATCCTTTCCCCCGAGGTCTTTGAGAAGATCAAGGCCCCAGGGACGAATCTCGCGCCCTCGTTGCCCATCATCGGGATTACGAAGGGCCTCACTTGGCCTCTCGGCCAGGTCTCTTTGCCCGTCACCTTCGGTGACCGTGGCAACTTCCGCACCGAGCACGTCATTTTCGACGTTGCCGAGTGCAACCTCCCATACAACGCGGTCCTTGGACGCCCCGCGTTGGTGAAGTTTATGGCTGTTACGCACTACGCGTACCTAACCATGAAGCTCCCAGGCCCCTCGGGCCGATCACAGTTCTTGGGGAGTGAAAGCCGCCCTCTCGTGCGCCGAGCAGCGTGCGGCCGACATCGCCCCTGCAGCTCCTGACATGGCGGGCGGCGCGGGGCCTTCGCTACGCCGCGCCCCAAGCCGCGCATCGTCGCCACCGATGCGGAGCTAGTCAAGGAGGTAGTCCTTGCGACGACCGTCCGGACCGTCAAGGTTGGCGGTTCGCTGGATGACAAATAGGAAAGCGCGCTCATCGCCTTCCTCCGGGCAAACACCGACGTCTTCGCCTGGCAACCGTCGGACATGCCCGGGGTCCCCAGGGGGGTGATTGAGCACCGTTTGGCCATCCGCGCGGGCTCGCGCCCGGTGCGGCAGAAGGTACGACGACAGGCCCCAGAGCGCCAGGCCTTCGTCCGAGAGGAGATCCACAAACTTCTGCTGGCCGGCTTCATCCGCGAGGTCGTCCACCCGGAATGGCTGGCCAACCCAGTCGTCGTCCCCAAATCCAACGGGAAGCTGCGAATGTGCATAGACTACACCGACCTCAACAAGGCTTGCCCCAAAGACCCATTCCCTCTGCCTCGCATAGACCAGATAGTCGACTCCACCGCGGGTGCGACCTCTTGTGCTTTCTTGATGCTTATGCAGGATACCATCAGATCCGCATGGCAGAGGAGGATGAGGAAAAAACTTCTTTTATTACCCCCAGGGGGCCTTCTGTTATATGTGCATGCCTTTCGGGTTGAAGAATGCTTGTTCCACTTTCCAGCGTGCTGTCCGTGTAACATTTGAATCGCAGCTTGGTCGCAACATGGAGGCCTACGTCGACGATTTGGTATTGAAGTCGCGCGACCGCGCCACTCTGCTCCATGATCTGGCCGAGACGTTCAGTAACCTTCGATGCACAAGGATGAAGCTGAACCCGGACAAGTGCGTCTTCGGGGTCCCGGCCGGCAAGCTCCTCGGGTTCCTCGTGTCCAGCCGCGGCATTGAGGCAAACCCGGAGAAGATAGCGGCAATCGACCGCATGCGCCCCCGACGAGGCTACGGAGAGCCCAGAAGCTGACCGGGTGCGTGGCCGCACTAGGTCGGTTCATCTCCAGGCTTGGGAGCGTGCCCTCCCCCTATTCAAACTTCTCAAGAAATCCGGGCAGTTCGCCTGGACGGATGAGGCGGATCAAGCCTTGATGAGCTCAAGAGGTACTGACTACGCCCCCTGTCCTCGTGGCACCGGCACCAGATGAGCCCTTATTGCTCTACATTTTCGCGGCAACCCCGCAGGTGGTAAGCGCGGCGCTCGTCGTCGAGCGCCCTTGCCAAGCAGGCGGGCCACCCGGGATTCACCTCCCGGCCCCGCCACCGCGGAGCCCGAACCTGGGCAGCCTCGCCAAGGCGAGTGCGAGCCCGGGAACGCGCGCCCGGGACCATCCCAACATTACACCGGGGCCCCAATGTCCCAGCTCCATACCTGTCCCCATAGGCGAGAGCTCGCTCCCTCCCGGGGGAGCTGAGCCCGGACCCCCGGCCCTTGTCGGGCCGGCTTCGGGAAACACACAACAGAAGCCGGTGTACTCGTCAGCGAGGTACTCCGTGACGCCAAATCGCGCTACCCCAGGCGCAAAAGATGCTCTACGCTGTTCTCATCGCGTCCAGGAAACTTCGCCATTACTTCCAGGCGCACAAGGTATTCGTAGTCACATCCTTCCCCTCGGGCAGATATTGCATAAAACCGGGAGGGAACCGGCCGCGTCGCTAAGTGGGCGGTCGAGCTCGCTGAGTTCGACCTCCGCTTTCCAAGCGCGCAACGCCATCAAAAGCCAAGTCCTGGCGGATTTTCTAGCGGAATGGACCCCGGGGCCCGAGCCGGACCCTGTGCTGGACGCCGGATTCCCGGCCCCCGAGCTGCCGCCTGACCTGCGCCTCCACTGGATAATGAACTTCGACGGCTCCTGCGCCCGGCGGGCTTGCCGCCCCAGCGCCGGGGCCGGGATCGTCCTCGTATCGCCCGCCGGGGACGAGTTCCGCTTCGTCGTCCACCTCAACTTCGGGGCCCCCAACAACATGGCTGAGTACGAGGGCCTTCTCGCCGGCCTCCGGGCCGCGATCGCCTCGGGGTGCGACGGCTATGCGCGCAAGGCGACTCCGAGCTCGTCATCAACCAGGTGTCGGGGAGTACCAGACCCTGGACCCCCAATTGGCCGCATACGTGGACGAAGTGCGGAGGCTTGAGCGCCGTTTCGATGACCTCACGCTTCGCCACGTCCCTCGCAGTCGCAACCTAGCCGCCGACGAGCTCTCAAGACTGGCTTCCTCGCGGGCGCCTGTCCCCTCGGGGATTTTCCAGGAAGCCCTCGAGACCTCCTCGGCATGCTTATCCGGGACCTCGGGCTCAACCCCTGAACCCGGGCCTGAGCATGACACGCGCCCCTGGCCCCAGGACTTGGTCCTCGCGGCCGGACCCAGCGCGCCCTCCTGGATGGACGAAATCCGGGCATATCTTCTCCGAGCACATCTCCCTGAAGACGACGTGGAAGCAGAAAGGATCGCTCGCTTGTCTAAGCGCTATGTCCTGGTAGAAGGGGACCTCTACCGGCGTGGCGCCAACGGCGTCCTGCTCAAGTGCGTTCCGCGCGACTCCGGAGTCGAGATCCTCGCCGACATCCACGAAGGGGAGTGTGGCAGTCACGCCGCATTTCGCTCCCTGGTCGGTAAGGCTTTCCGGCATGGATTTTATTGCCCACGGCCTTGCAGGACGCGTTCCACCTCGTCCAACGTTGCCGCGCGTGCCAGTTTCATGCCAAACAGAGCCACCAGCCGGCGCAAGCACTCCAGATGATCCCCTGTCCTGGCCCCTTCGCGGTCTGGGGACTCGATATCCTCGCCCCTTTCCCCGGGCAGTCGGGGTTATCGGCATCTCTATGTCGCCATCGACAAGTTCACGAAGTGGCCGGAGGCGTTCCCCGTAATCGACATCGACAAGCACTCAGCGCTCAAGTTTATCCGGGGAATCACCAGCCGCTTCGGGATCCCCAACCGCATTATCACCGACAACGGCACGCAGTTCACGAGCGAGCTCTTCGGCGAATACTGCTCCGACATCGGCATTAAGCTCTGCTTCGCCTCCCCTGCCCACCCTACCAGCAATGGGCAGGCCGAGAGGGCAAACGCTGAGATCCTACGGGGCCTCAAGACAAGGTCCTACAACGACCTCAAGAAACACGGCGTCAAGTGGATCGACGAGCTCCCAGCGGTCTTGTGGCCAATCGTACCACACCGAGCCGGGCGACCGGGGAGACCCCCGTTTTTCCTGGTATACGGGCCGAGGCCGTTCTGCCGTCAGAACTCACCTTCGGCTCCCCCCGGGTACAGCGCTACAGCGACAACATCGACCACGACAACATGCAGCTTGACAACCTCGACTTCCTCGAGGAGCGAAGACGACGCGCCTCGCTCCGAGTCGCACGTTACCAGCAGAGCCTTAAGCGCTATCACCAGCGTAAGGTTCGGGCCCGATCACTCCAGGTCGGGGACCTAGTCCTCCGCCGTGTCCTTACACGTGCCGGAAGGAATAAGCTCTCCCCCATGTGGGAAGGCCCCTTCCTGGTGATCGGTGTCTCCCGACCGGGCTCGGTAAGACTGGGCCAGGAGGATGGGACCCCGCTTCCCAATCCCTGGAATATCGAACATCTTCGCAAGTTTTATCCATAAACATATCCCGTAAGTTGTAGGGAGCTCGGGCCAGCGTCGGTTCCCTCCAAAACTCAACGCTGGCCGGGGGCCCCCATATGTGTACATTTCATATAAACAGCTTTTTTCAATATCCTCTTTAGTCTTGCCCTTTGTCCTTTTCCGTGTGTTGCACCCGTGGGTGCCCCATCCCTTGGGGGTGTACCCGGGCCGCGCCCGTGCGGCGGTTGGGGTCTGCGCATTGTCATCAGTCCCTTACCGACGGGTGATCGAGCCCCGACATGCTAGGTCCAGGGCATCGTCGACTCCGCGCTCCTGCGGCTCCGACGCCCTGCCTGGCTAGCTTCGGGACCGGTCCTTTCCGGAGGTTGGGGGCGAAATGCTTGTGCGTAACCCTCTCCTCTGCACGGTCGCGACCGGGAGGATGCCTTCGGGAAGTGGTTGACCCCACGGCTCGTAGCATGGAGTAGACAAGGGGACGAGCCATATACTCTCACGGTCCATCGTGTGCAGACCAGATCTCCCCCGGAAGGGTTAAGAAGGGTGCTTGGCGTACAGCACCCCGAGAAGGCCCCAGGGACCCGGGGCGCTAAGTGGGAAGGCGAGCGCACCATCTCCGAGAGGTTCCCAGGCCGAGCATAGAGCTGGCAGTAACCCCTACCCGAGGTCGTGCCCGCGCAGCCGGTTCCCAGGACTAGGGGCCCGAAGCGAGTATGCCCAGGAAGGCGTTTCCGTCTCTGGGCGGTCCTCAGGCCCAGCTTAGAGCTGACAGTGCTCCGGCCCCGAGGTCGTACCCGCGCAACCGCACCATGCTCGTCAACATCCAGATACGCACCTCATTCAACTTTACGCTTGTTCGGCTGTCTATCTTTTCTCTTTTCTACGACCACGCGTTTCGCTCTCCTCGGCCCCGGGAGCAAGTGGGATTTGCCGAAGCCGCGCATATGGGCTGCTGGGTCAGTGCCGCCCCGGTTACCATGGCCTGGTGACCGGGTCGTGGACCATGCCCCGGACACTGCCGATGCCCCGGGGTCTCGGGCAGCGCCCCCCGTCGGGCCAGCTTAGATTCCCGGGGCGGGCAGCGGTGCCCGGCCGGCCAGCTCCTCCCCAGCCACCGCCAAGGTGCCGGGTGTTTCGCTACCTGGCGACCCCGTGCCCGGTCCGAGGTCGGTCTCCAAGAGGCTCCCGGCGAGCCAAAGGGCACGAGCTTAACACTTGGGCCATACCTAACCTATGCAGCGTCTACGGGGCCAACCCCGGAACATCCCCCACGTGGCGGGAGCAGATCCGGGCCGGTGACCGGTCTAGCGGTTGCCCCAAGACATCCCGACCGAATGCCTAAATTCGGACCGTCCCCTCACGGATCGGACCTTCCGAGTCAACTGGCTGAAATCCCGGAGCAGGCGACGCAATCATCCAAGGTGCGAAAAACACAAACATTGTTATATACACACACGGATGTCTTTCTTTGTACAAAACAGGTGAAGTCAAAATACAAG
Source organism: Oryza meyeriana var. granulata (assembly GCA_003991445.1). Lineage (NCBI taxonomy): Eukaryota > Viridiplantae > Streptophyta > Magnoliopsida > Poales > Poaceae > Oryza > Oryza meyeriana. The sequence goes on from RYFJ01001612.1 coordinate 86,227, forward strand.
CATGCGTGGAGGACCACAGCCGTCGCCGCACGGGGGAAGGTCACTCCTCGGGCCCGGTCTCTTCGCCGGAATCGTCGGTCCCTGGCTTCTCCGGGTGTTCCCCGGTTAAAGAATCTGGCCACCGTCGCAGCAGCGTCGGCCACGGCCTTCCGAGCCTCCTCTTCCCCATCGGTGGGGAATCCCTCCAGCACCGGGGCCAGGGAAACTTCGCGTCTCGAGCCCGGTAGCAGCCAAGGACGTACTCCGCCCCCGCGAGGCAAGCTCTGTTCCCTCCTTCTCCAGGACTTCATGAATTTGCTGGGGGAGCAGGTCCAGCGTATCCAGCAAGTCGCCGAGCTCCACCAGCGCCTGACCGACCCCCCTGGGTAGGTCGGTCCTCTGCGGAGGTGCCCGGACGCCGATGCGTTTGAGACACCCCCGGACATCGGAGCTGTACCGCCCCAGGCAAGCTGCAACCTCGCCGTCGAGATTCTTTCGGAGGGCGAGGCTACCTTGCACAAATCTCAGCCGTCCCTCCGCCCTGGCCAGCTCCTCGGTTGAGCTGGCCGCGCCTGCCGATGACGGGGAGCCGCTTGACACGGCCCGCACGGCGGCCCCGCGCGCCACGGCCTCAAGGTCGGCCGTGCGTTTCCAGGAGACCTCCTTCTCCGCCTGCCGGGCCTCGGCAGCCTTCACCGCCGCCTCCCGCCGAGCCAAGGAGTCCTCTTTCTCCTCGAGAATCGCCTCTCGTGTCCCGAGGGCCTCGGCTTTGGCGTCTAGGTCGGCGGCCAGCATCTTCGCCTGCTCGCCCTCTCGTCGGCGGTCGGACTCCCATGCTGCAAGGCCTTCTTCCCAGGTCGCCAGCCTCTTCTCCTGGTCCCGGAGGCGCCATGCGCTGTCCTGGGCCATGGCGTTGGAAAGCTTGGCGGCCTCCTCATTCACCGCCACGGCTACCTCCCGCGCGCTGACCTCGCGCTCCCGGGCCGCAAGATCGGCCTCCTCGCCCCGGAGACGGTCCTCTCGGGAAGTCATCTCCTTTCCCCGCGCCTTTGCCTCGGACCGGGCGCGGGAGGCCTCGTCGGCGGCGATCTTGGCGGCAATTTCCAATTGGGCGATGCGCCCCTCCGCCGCCTCGATTTCCTGACGGCGGGTCAACACAAGGATTTCAGTGGCAATCGTACGGAAGACGAGTCTCTCCGCTGCCACCGTGATCGCCGCCTGCCCCCTCTCGAGCTCCGCCCGGAGCCGAGTGGACTCGCGCTGCTCGCGGCGGGCCGCCACCTGTACTTCGCCGGCGGCGACGACTAGCTGCCCCAGCGCGGCGTGCAGTGTCTCGGGCCTGCGCGCAGCGCCTGGTCGCGGCGCAGCAAAAAGGACCAGGGCCCGCTCCCCCCCGCGGGACACGGCGGGGCCCCGGCGTCCTCTCTCCCCTCCGCAGCGGAGACCGTACTTGGTCCCGCGGAGGCCCGCTCCGGCGCGGCCGCCGCGACCTCCATATCCACCACCGTGCCCGGCGATGGCGGGGGCGTGGCGGGACGCGGCGGAGCCGTCGGCGCGTCCACTGCACCGCCCCCGGTCGGGGCCGGCGGCGCCGTCATCGGCCCCTGGCCCTTCCTGTAAAGGCCGAAACCAGCCGGGTAAGAATCAGATCGATAAACGCATGAGGGAATGTGCTAGATAGAAGAACCAATGGGGTCGAAGCGTTTACCTAGCCTGGGGCCCTTTGAAGCTCCACGGCTTGGGACTCAAGGACAGCAGGCTCCCGCCGCGGGATCCTGTCTTCCCTACCGGCGCGCCCGAGACGGCGACGGTGGCCGGTGCTTCTGGCGTTTCCGACGCCAGCTCAATGATGCCCCCCGCGTCCGGGACCTCCGTTGACCCGGCCCCGGGGGCCGGAGTCGCCTCCCGTGGCTCTGGGGCCACGGCCGAGCAACGCCTGCCGGCGCCACGCAAGCGGTGGCCGCCATGGCAGTCCCGGTCCTCCCGGGCTCCGCGCGGCTCGGAGAGGTAGCGGCCGGGATGACGGTCACCGGAGCAACGACCTTCGCCTTCTTGGCCGCCGCGAGTCCTGGATCGGGCCCCGCCGGTCGCTTCCCCTCCTTCTTCGACGGCACCGGCGCTTCAGCCGGCACACCTGCTCCTCCGAGACGTCGGGTACCTCGACGATCTTGGGGGTGATCTGTGAAACAACGACGCCCACGGCGTCGAATCGCGGGAGATCCTTCTGGATCCTCACCCGACCGCGGTCGCTGCAAAGCGGCGTCACGCCGCTCGGGAGCGCGCGGTCCGCCGCGCCCCCTCCTTCCAGCGCCGACGCCATTAACAGGCCCATCGTCGCCTTACTCAGGTCGTCGGGGTGGGTCCTGGAGAGATCCTTGGACCCAGTGTACAGCCAACAGGCCCGGGGCCTCCTGTGAAGCGGCGCCAGTCGCCGGCTGAGGAAGTCACCGACGACCATGTACGCATTTAACCCCGCCGCCGCCAGGCCAGCGACGCGCGCCAACACTGGCGCCAACCGCGCGTCTTCCGGCGGTGGCTCGGTCCAGCTCTTCACCTTCTGGGCCGCCTCGGTCGGCAGCCGGAGCCGGTCGTTGGCATCAACGCCGATGTAGACCCAGTTCTGGCGCCATAAATCCCATTTGTTTCGCAGCGCCATCGGGATGAACTCGACGCCGGGGCGGCCGTGGAAGTACACACAACCTACCCGCTCCGGCAGGTCGGTGGCCTTGTTCTTCGGCGCGCTCTTCATGGTGAAGTAACGCCGGAAAAGATCCACCGAGGGCATCACACCCACAAACATCTCGCACAAGTGCGCGAAAATCCCCAGCACCATCACGGCGTTGGGGGTCAGATGCATCATTTGCACCTCGTACGTCTCCAGCACCTGGAAAAAGAAATCGGAGAACGGCGGAACAAGCCCGCCGACCGCGTAGTCGACGAAGTACACTACTTCGTTGGCCCCTCGCGGCGCCGGCCTCGACTCGCCAGGGCGCACCTCCGGGGCCGCCCTCCACCGCGTGGCGGCCGGCATCATCCTCTTCACCCGCTCCATCCCAGCGTCGTCATTCAAGCGCGACGGCGGAACCGCCCCGCCGTCCAGCAGCCGTACCACGCGGCCGGCGCGCGGCATCGTGAATACGGCGACGGGAGCGGAGAAGGAAGAGCCAAGCAGGGAGAAGCGCGCGCGGGCGGGAAGCCTGAGCTCTGGGCGCAAGAAGCAGCTTAAGCAATGGCAGTCCCAACTCAGCAATGGGAGAAGCCGGCTACCGTCCGCTGCTGCTTGTAGTCTCGGAGAACCCATGGAGCGCCCCTTCGACTCCGCCATTACGACCCTCGATTGGCGGACCGGAAGTGGAAGATCTCCCCTCGCCACGTCTTATCCCGCGCAATTATGACGGCGTCGCCTCGTTCCCTGCTAAGCCTGGTGGGCCCCGCGCCTTTTCGTTTCCCCGAGATATGGCCCTGTTCCTGCCCGGATTAAGCCCCGGTCGAGCAACAGGCCCAGGGGCCGCTGTCGGCGAAACGGGGATGGGGGTCCCACATTCTCGGGAACATAAGGGCCTTCGGCCATATCAGCCCCCCGGGGCCCACTTTCTGTGCAAAAAACAACCGGCCATCGCTGGTTATTCTCTAAGCGCCTGAGGCTGCGGGCGCTGCCCGGGGCCGGGACGCTCGGCCTCGGCGCTCCACGCGCGCGGCGCCCGGGCGCGGAGCCGGCTCGAGCTGGCCATCACCAACCACCGCATTTATGGTGAGCCGACGGCGTGGTGACAGGGCGCGTCACCCCTGTCCACCCGCACGAGACCCTGAGCAGTCAGAAGACTTTTTAACTGAGAGAGCTCCTTTCTTCCACGCTCTGGCAGTTACAGTATGCTCGGTCACATCCGCACGACTTTAGCCGCCTGCAGCGGCTGCTCTCCGAGGCGACCTACCCGCCGTGCTGCACCAACTCCGGCGTGGGTGTCACAGGCGGACAGGGGCGACGGGACGCTCCACCAACTCCGGCGTGGGCGTCGCAGGCGGAGGGGCGCACAGGAGAGCTCACCGGAAAATATCTCCCTCCGCGTACCGGCACTGTGGACTCCGCTGAGCTCTATAAAGGAGGATCCATGCCGCAGATAAGAGGAGGAGCACAAGCTGGAGCAATAGACAACAAGGCAACCTTTACTGTTCTTCTTCCCCAAGCCTCCCGGTTACGCTTCCGAGCTCCCCGGGTACACCTTGTAACACAACCATACACATTCTCCCACATAGCATACACACAGGACGTAGGGTATTACGCTCCGGCGGCCCGAACCTGTATAAATCCTCTCGCCTCCTCTGTGTGCCATTGTTTCTCGTCTTCTCCAACGCCTCGTACACCTGAGAAACAGCTCCCCTGGCCGAACCTCAAAAGGGGGGTCTCCCGACTTCCCGCCGTCGAGGCTTCGCCCTCCGACAGCTAGGTTTATCTAACGTGTCAAAATAACGTTTACCAACGATGGACATGGCGGAGCATATTTATTTCTAAAATATCTACAATTTACTACCTGTCCGCTATGTTCTTCTAGTACGGTCAAATAAATTTAACACTAACGATGGTTATGCCAAACCGCTAATATTTTCATACTATGTCAGGTATTACACTACGCGTCTAGTACTAATTAACACTTATCTAAAAAATTGATTACATAACAGAGGGAGAGAAAAAAAAATACCTGGATTCGGCTGAAAAATCTGCGAGGGCTTCGCCGCTGTACTGCTCCTCCTTTCCCTCAGCTCTATTGGACGAACGCTGGAGGAGGAAGGAAGAAATGACGCGCCGGCGAGTGCGTGAATGGATTTTATACGGGAGGGCTAAAAACCGCCGTCCCCCAGGGCGGCGATTGGCCTATAAACCGCCCTGGGGGACGGCGGCGAATGCAATGGCATTCGCCGCCGTCCCCTAGGGCGGCAAGGCCACGTGGCCCCCCAGGGCTAACGGCGGCCAGCGCCGTTAGCCGTGCCTGACGGGGATGCCATTCGCCGTCCTGGGCCACGGCGATTTTTAAATACCGCCGTGGCCCACGGCGGTAAGAGGCTACTTCTGCAATTGACCCAAATCAAAAATTAGTTTTGTAAATTAAAAAAAAATTTAAATTAGTAACAGTAAAAATTCCTCGGCAATGCCCATGTGGGCTAGCTCAGCTAGCTGGGCTAGAGCCTAGCCCAGCAAAGAACCAAACGTACCTTAGGTGTCTACGTCCATACGAATAAACAAACGAGTTAAAAATAGTTTATGTTCATCCCTTCATATATATGTTCGGGCAGATTTCTCGTTTCTTTTTAAGATAATAGTTCTTTTGTAATAAGCATATACATGAAATCAATTAAATTAGTAGCCAAGTGATCAATTGGATTACAAAACTTGTTTGTTGTTTGCTTTCATTGCACTACTTCTAATCTGTTAGCTGAAGAAGCCGCGCCGACCGCCGGCCGCTGCCCACACCGACGCTGCCGTGCATGCTCCCACGCTCGCTGCTCGCCATATATACCTCGTCACATGAATTGAAATGTATGCTTTCGCCGGCTAACTGCCACATTTGCTAACGTGGCATCCAACCTAGTAAAATTCGCACGTCTGACATGTTTTTGATAGATTTGCACCTCAAACAAATTATGTGACGCATTTGAACAAATTATAAGATGAGTGACTAAATTGCACCCACCTTATAAGTTGTGGTACCTACAACGTATTTTACTCATGTTGAAGGTAAAAGAGATAATCTTCTATGTGCCACTGACTTTGGCTTAGTTCCACAATCTACCACTGACTTTGTTCAGTTCTATAATATGCCACTGTCTTTTGCTTAACTTCTACAATTCACTATCGCCGTCCAGTTAGCCTCCGTTTGAACTATACAATTTTATCCTAATGACCGAAATACCCCTACGACAAGGGCTTATATAATCATGTATGATCAGGGAAGAATATGAGCTTGGCAACTTCTACTAGTTTTGCCAGTTTACAATCTAATGATTCAGAATTTTCGGTCAAATTTTGGAAGTTTTCATCCGATGGGTATTTCGGTCATTAGGAAAAAATTGTACAGTACAAACAAAGACTAATTGGATAATGATGGTAAATTATAGAAGTTAAGCAAAAAACGATGGCATAGTATAGAACTGAATGAAGTCAGTGATAGATTATGGAACTAAGCAAGTTCAGTGATGCATAGTAGATTATCTCAAAATAAAACTGTATATATGGAAATAGAATTTAAGAATTGTATATCAAATATGATTCTACTCAATTATATATCTAGCTCGGCACAAATTACGTGGGATAATTTTCCAGACTAGCTGTCTTTAAAAGGGGTTTTGTAAAGTAAACAATCGCCATAGACAACTCATATGGCAATACCCATTGGAGTAAGAATGCATCAGAGGTGATTCTCTGCTTGAATCTCGATTTCAAGGTATAGAAAAAAGGTTTGCTTTGCTTAAATTTTGATTCCAACTCCAACGCATGACAAAAACAATAGTACATAAAAAAACATATAAGTACATAACAGACGCGTGGACGCAAATTGGACAGAAGTGTGTAATTTTTTTATCCTGCTGAAATTTATACACTGGTTTGTTTTTTTACATCCAAGGACATAAAAGAAGAAGAAATCTTCTTTTTCTCAAGGACAAAATGTTCTTTTTTTCTCAATGAAAAACACCCTAAATAAATCCCCAAATGAAAGAAATAACCCAACTGATAAATAAAACCAAAACAACCTACATCCCAATTGGCCTGTGGTTCTATATCCAAATTTGTCCCAAGCGAGCCACACCCACACAAACCAACCAAACGGAACCAACGCAACGCACTCCTATTCCTGCAACTCGTCGAGCGCCTTGAGCAGGAACGGCTTGAATCTTGTGACGTTCACCATGACGTCCTGCTTCATGACGATCTCGGCGAGCGCCGGCCAGCCCTGCGCGTGGATGGCCATGGGGTCCTTGAACACGTAGTGGTCCCTTGGGTACTTGTCCTTGAGCGTCGTCTCCTCCTCCGAGACGTAGTACTCGACGTACCGGAGCCGCATGTCGCGCGCCGGCTGCCCGTAGAAATTGGTCGCCATCCAGTCCATCTTGCCCCATGGCACGATCTGCACGAGCACGGCGCCCGTGGGGAGGAAGATCTGGTTCGTCAGCCCGGCGCCGTGCACCGCCAGGAGCACGTCCGCTGCGTTCACCTTCTCGGCGAACCCGCGCACGTCCGCGCCGGCCTCCGCCACGGTCACCGCGAACCCGAGCTCCTCGCAGAGCGCGACCACGTCGCGCAGGTTGAGCAGCTTGCGGGTGCCCTTCCTCTCGATCATCAGCATCTTGGGCTTCCCGCCGGTCTTCTCGCCGAGCACCGCCGGGCTGTCCCGCGGCAGGCCGAACGCGCCGCGGAGAACCGTTGTAGTCGACCATGGAGTAGTTGCGCGGGTTGCGCGTCGGGTGCGGGGAGATGATGAGGTCGCGGTCGCGGTACAGCCCGAGGTGACCTCGCCGGAAGCAGTGCACCTCGCGTCCTTGTCGAAGTTGATCACTCGTAGTTGGACAGCTTCTTGAGAAGCGGCGTGAACTTGTGCACCACACCACGGCTTGAAGTTGTGACGAGAAACTGCACCTCCGCCGGCGAGGGTGCGACGTCGTGAGGCAACAGAGGGATCATCACGTCCGTGTGTCGTGGAAGAAGTTTGTCGGGTGTACCCGGCCACGGAGAAGACCACCGCCGGGACGTTGTGGGTCCGCGTGCTCAGCCGGCGCGACGGCCGGCGACGAGACCGACTGATGGTGACCTCCACGACGCCCGGGAGGAGGAAGTCGTCCTTGCGAGCGTACGGCCGGATCTTCTTCTCCCCGTTGTCGTCGAACGGGCCGGCGCCGGATGGATTTACAAAGAACATGGTTTTCTCATTTGGTCTGATCCGGATATCGCCGGTGAGCTCGCAGACCGGTGGCCGAGCATATGGGAACCCCTCATCGACGCCGTTCTCGTCGCAGGTGATGGTGGCCTCGGTTTCGTCGCCAGCTGCTGGAATCACAGATCAAAATTAATGCATCTTAATGAGTACTACTATGGATGAAATTCGTACATGAGCGAAATTACAAGATGAAAGAACCAATTAATTAGAGTCATGCTTTTTTATGCGGGATCGGATTGTATTCTAAAAGACAGATGCTTGCCAGTATACAACTGTTTTGGGTTCCATTTTCATTTCCATTCCAAGGTGCTAAACAGCGAAAAAACAGGAAGCCTTACAGGGTTTCGTTACTGTTTCCTTCTTCTCTTCATTTTTTTCTGTCGCCTCCGAAAAGCTTGGCTCTTTCCGGTCCGTCTCATCTTCACCAACATCTTTCTCGCTCTCTACTTTGGTTTGTTGCTGAGCCAGCACAGGATTATGCTGAATCGATGCGGGTGGTCCGTTCTTCATCACCAAGGACGTGTTCTCTAACAAGAATTTCGAAAACTCATATCAGTAGGCATGCGAATTGTATCACCCCGACTGAGTTTAATAAAGGTTCTATTATCTTTAGAAAAAAAAAGATAGGCATGTGAAGAAGAAACGAGTTTTGTATGGCGGAAAGAACAGAACTTGAATGTGGCGCACCGAAGACCGGCGAGTAGATGGCGAAAAGGCGGGCAAAAGAGATGTAGGTGAGCAGAGCGAGGCAGCAGCCGGCGACCAGCCCAATCCCGAGCTTCTTGGGTTCGATCCTGCCGAGCTCCTTGGCTAGCCGCGGCGGCCTCCGCTCTCCGGCCGGCCCAGGCGGCTTGGACGGCCGCGTGTACGCCGTCGACGACATCACGCAAACACCCCCGAGAGAAGCTTAGCCCAGAGGTACCAACCAGCTAGCACGTAGCATTCGCGAGTTTTTTTTTTTGTTCTAGGGGCTTAAATCCGCACATGCCGATCGAGCCGAGTGTAACATGTAGACGATGATTGCTCTCGTCGGAAACTAGTTGTATATTTCGCCGTTCGTTGGGGGCGGCGTGGATTGGTAATACTAGTACGTACTTCCTTCGATTCAAATTATAAATCATTTTAATTTTGGTTAAAATCAAACTGCTCTAAATTTAACTAAATTCATAGAAAAATATACTAATATTTACAATAATAAATTAGTTTTACTATATCTAAAATGAATATATTTTTGTAACATATTTTTTCTGTTAAAAATATTACTATATTTTTCTATAAACTCAATTAAATTTAAAAGAGTTTGATTTTGATTAAAGTTAAAATAACTTATAATCTAAAAGGAGAGAGTACTATTTAGTTCGGCACGGCGAGGCTGCTACCTTCTTCCCTCCCTCCTCCCTTTGTTTGACTTGTCTGGATCAAGTGCACAATAATTAGGATTCCCACCTAATTCCATTTGGATAATAGGGAAGTACGTGTTCGTAATTTATTTTATCTTGGCTCTCACTCTGGTTTTATTATTTTCGATGATGGATTGGTTGGGATGGAGCCGGGGATGGGGATCGGGATGTAGACACATCGTGGGGATGGATGGAATTGAAGCGTGGAACAAGTCGCTCGGAAGATATATATTGGGTTGCTTGCTTTGACACACTACCATCGCTGAGCTGGGTCTCCGATGTTAGGGAGGATTCCGTCAATTAGCAACAGGTATAAAAAGAAAAAAAAAAAATCCTCTACCAATCACCCGTACATTTTACAACAAGAAGACTTCGTGAGATTCAATGGGATTGGAAGTAGAATAAGCATAATCACAGATTGGTCGGCCTATATTTAAAAATACAAAATATCTATCCATACCTCTACATAATTAATCACTGCCTACAAGTCACTGTACTAACCTAAACCTAACCACCTGTTGGACTCGCTTTGTAACCGTTCAGATTATATATAAAAAAAAAGAGAGCCGACGCACCCAAAAATGTCAATTGACTGAAATTCAAAAATTAAAATGAAAAATTAGTAATTGGGCTTGTGTAACTCAATTGCACGCTACAGAATTATTGAAATTCGGAATTTAAAAAATAAATTAGTAACTATAATTATTATAAGAACTCAATTACGCTTTACAAAATACTAAAGTTTGGAATAAAAGTAACATATATTAGCAATTTAATAAGAACGACTCCCTTCCAGTTAAAACTTGCAAAATATTGTTTCCATAATTCAGAAATATTAATATAGGAACATTTCATTGTGATTTTCAGTTTTACAAGAATTAAACTAAATGTAGAAGCACCAATAGATGCAGGGATGGATGCATGTCATTTCACGGGTAATCTGTGACCGACTCTAATTCAACAAAATGAATTAAGTTTCGGTCACGTGGGTGTTGACCCACGTGGGTTCATTTAGTTGAATTAAAGCCGACCATATATTACTCGTGAGTCGATCCATGCCTATTCCTAGCTAATTTTCTAAGAGATCGTCTATTAATCAAACGTTTGAAAAAATAAATTCATCGAATAATTTTTTTGCATCCAAAGGCCAAGATACAAACCATTAGATGCAGTTACACATATTTATGACTGAGTGCATAAATTTATAAATAAAGTTGCACAAATCAATAATAACAATAAGTTGCATAAATTTATAAATAAAGTTGCACAAATCGATAATAACAACTACAATAAATTAAAAGTATAACTTGAAACTTGCTTCCTCCGCTTCAAATCTGAAAGTTCTATCCAACGACTAGCGTTGTTGTTTGGCAGAATCCAAAAAATCAAACGTTTAATTAATAATAAATTTGATTTTCTAATTACAATATCTATATTGGCTTTGCTCATCTAAGATTTGGTTGAAAGGTAGCAATCAGGCTAAACATCGACGAACTAATTGTTTATCCGTTTGATGCAACTACTTCACCAACTGCTCCCACCAGATCACGACGAAATAGTTCCTGTTGCATGCATACCTTGATACAGATCAGCCTAATCACTAGAAACGGTTGAAGATCAAAACCTCCAGCTCTACCATACATATGCATCTACGCGAGCGTATGCTTTTGAGCTTCCCTCGATAGTAGTAGTATTATTTTTAGAAGATCGGAATTGCTAGTTTTGTGCGGCGTGTGCGCGAAGACAGGGGTTCAAACCAGCAGACAGTCACCAGTGCCACAAAGAATAGGGGGACCATGAGACAAAAAAATTCGGCTCGTATGGCTCGGCTACACAAGCCAAACAAGCGGAGCCTAAGATCATGTTTGAATGTATTTATGGATTTTGGTTATTGTCTCTTTTTCCTTAAACACGTTTCCTGAGTTACTAAAAAGTATGTTTTTTAAAAAAATTAGATAAAAATATCTTTAAAAATCAAATAGATCATTTTTTTAAGTTTTTAATAGTTAATATTTAATGAATTACGTGATAATAATATTTCTCTTTTTTTTATGACTTATAAGCACAGGTAAAAAAACTAAAACAAACACCACCTAAATCTCCTTTCCAACTTGTTTGTTGAACCAGTTGCCTGGCGAGCTTGTTAGGCTCGGTGCAATGGGCTGCGGCCTGGTGAGTGGTGGCCCATTAGCATAGCACTCCAGTTCGCCTGGTGAATATCTGAGTGAAAACCCTAGCGTCCTGGCTCCTAACTCCCAATCCCAAGTCTTGTCCCCTTCTTGCAGTGGCTGTGTGGCAGGCAGGCAGCTATCGTCCTCGCCAATCGACGTCGAGCCAGTACGCTGGCGCCACCACAATGCATCACGCGCCGGCACGCCGTACCTCAGCAGCGGCTAGCACCGCCACCGTCCCCTAGGACCCAGCGCCGCGCCACCGAGCCGCCGTCACCCAGGCCCCTAGCACGCGTCGCTGTCCCCAGCGCTTCCCGTGCCATCGCCCGTCGTCGATTACCCTAGCCCCTCTCCGTCCCCGATCACCTGAAGATGAAGTGGTCAGTTTTCTTCTGTCTCTAGCTGAAAAATAAGAAGGATGTGAATGTGCTGCGATGCGTATTGTTTAGCAATATACAAATGTACATATGCATATTAGCATGTACCCCTCACTGCAACAAATCTAGCCTTTTAAGACGAAAAGCTTTGTAATGAAGCACAAAAATATCATATATAGTCAACTAGTGATGACGAGTTTATTGATTTCGTCACAAAGTTAAAGCATGGCATGGCCTGTATTACAAGAACGGAAGAAAGTCTACCAATACACAGGATGCTTTCAATGCTAAGGTCAGCATCGGTGCTTCTGCATGCTCTTCAGCTTCAACTTGTGCCTCGACACCAACAGTGGCACCGTATATTTCAAGTGATACCGATGGCCATAGGCCAAGTGTATTGTCTATCTGCGTGTAGTGATGCACTCTAGAATAAAATTGTAATTTATACACCGTAACTTCATTGCTCGTTCTTGTACCTTAAATTGCTGACTGGTTCCTCCTTGTTGTCAGGCTCGTGGACCAGCTCGAGCCTGTTAACGAGTCAAGCCAAGTCTATCTTTGTATCAAGCTTTCACGAGCCAGACAAATCTGGCTCGTTTCTATCCTACCACCAACCTGTCATGTGATTTTTTTATTAACTATACCTCAAATTATATATTGGTTACACGATAAATATAACAATGTAATTACATTATAATTATACTATAGTTCATTTAAAAGTTTTCCAAAAAACAAACTTGTGGCATGTTTTTAGCTAGTCTCTTAGTAGATCGCTTTGCTCGAGTTTGAGAATTAAGAAAACGAAAGAACAAGAAAAGGAAAACTGTCGTGTCGCGTTGTACATTCTTATAGCTTGTTCATTCAAAAATCGATCACTAGCGCAGGTGCTCCAACACCTGGATCAGAATAGGCCTAAACCGGTCTATGTTGACCCGTACGTCCTGCTTCCCGAGGTACCACTCGGCCACGTTGCCCCACCCGCTCATGTGCACGGCGATTGGGTCCTTGATCATGGGGTGGTCCTTGCCGAACACGTCCATCAGCGAGCTCTCCTCGGCCGCAATGCCGTACTCGATGTACCGGAGCCCCATGTCTCGCGCAGGGTCGCCGAAATCGGTCTGAGCAATGTTCTCCAGCCGACCGTACGTCACGATCTGCACGAGCACGGCCCCCGTGGGGAGGAAGACGCAGTTTGTCAGCCCGGCCCCGTGCACGCCCAGCATCACGTCGAAGGAGTTCACCTCCCGGGCGAACTCGTCGTAGCTGGCCCTTGGACGGCCGGCGACGGTCACCTCGAACCCCGCGGCCTCCGCGGCCGTCACGACCTCCGGGAGGTTCATCAACTTGCGGCTGTTGGTCCGCTCCAGGATCATCATCCGCGGCCGTGTCAGCCCGGCGGCGCCACCGGTACCCTGGCTGATGAGTTTGATCGGACGGTCACGCGGAAGCGAGTAGGAGTGCCTCAGGAATTCGGTGAAGTTAACCATGGTGTAGCCGCCGCCGGTGTCGTCCAGGGAAGGGTCGATGGTGAACTCCTTGCGGCTGCCGTAGCCGACGACCACATGCGGGTAACAGCGGACGACGCCGTGGTCCTTGTCCAGGTCGATGATCTCGTGTCGTGAGATCTGGCTGAATATTTTCCTGTACTTGTGGACCCAGAAGGGCAGCAGGTTTACGACGAGGAGCTGGACCTCCCCGCTGAAGCGACGCGCGCCGATGAAGAGGGGGATAAGCACGTCGGTGAAGTCGTGCCAGTAGTTGCCGGTGAGCCCGCCGAGCTCGATCACCATCGCCGGGACGTTGAGCTGTGTCGTGCACTGTGGGGCGTCCTCGGGGTTGGGGACGGACTTCACCGTGACCGCCTTGAGGCCGTCGAGGTACTTTCGGGAGTAGGGCTTTATCTTCCACTCCCGCGGCGCGGCGCGCGGCGAGACGAGGGTGACCGTGGCCGCGGCGCCTCCCTGTGCCCGTGCGTCGCCGTCAAGCACGCAGATGTCGTACTTGCCGAACGATGTGTCGCAGATCGGTTTGGTGTTGGCCACATTGTTGAAGTCGTCCGTTCCTCCTCCTGAATCACATCAACAACGTGCCAACTTCACTACTGGGATAAGTAAGGTATCGGAGAGGTCTGAAATCAATGACGTGTGAAATGAGGAGTTGGTCGATCAGGATAAGTACCGAATTCACTGAATTCAATCGTGCCCTTTTTCTCGGGTTGGTGCGTGTCCTCCAAGTTGCCAGAGTTCGTTTCGTTGCCTGACGCCATACACGCAAGACAAAATGTGATGCTGTGACAAAATAACAAGGTATAATTAATGGAAATGAAAACAACAAGGTACCTAATTGTTCCTCGATAGGATTTCTCTCTTCTCGTAGCTGCTCGCTTTCGACTTTTTCCTCTGAAAGAAAAAAATTAAAAAGTGAAAATAATTTGAATACCATGTCTTGTAGGAGGATTTGTCTTTGTTGCCGTGGGTTGATTAGTGTGCTCTCTGGAATGACGTATTACTAACAGGCGTTTACCTTGACGCTGGCCTTTTGATGGTTCCGTGTGTGTCCTAGCTACCTCCTCCCTGTAGCGTTCCTCCATTTCTCTGCTCCCGTCTTCTACAGTGACCTCACAAGTTCAACAAAGAAATGAAACGAAATAATCTAAAATCAATTCTTAATCATGTTCACGCTGCGGATATACCTCGTCCTGCATGATTCTCTTGATGCGTTGCAGCAGGGATCTGTTTAGTTTTACTGATTGTTGCTGGGCCGGCTAAATAAGCTGCGAAAGGAAGTCAGCAACTAGCTTCATTAAGTTGCAAAGATTGAACACTTGAATCTCGATGTAGCCTAACTCCAGAGTTTATTGAGTCTCCAAGGCAAACAAAAAAAGACGATGATATTAAGCAAACATGGAAACGAAGTAACCATAATTACCTGTTGGGCTGTTGCTGAACTGCGTTGTGACCATCAAGTAGAGCAGCACCAACACGAAGCCAACAACTAAGCCATATCCAATATAGCTGCTCTTCCATGACGACGACAACGATCGATTTGCGCCCCTCGTCCCCCTCGATTCCCCTCGCCTCATCTTGGGAGCCTCCGGTAGAAGAAGGATGATCCTGCCGCGGTTTGGCCGCACTTCAACATAAGCATCGAATTGGGACTTGATAGTTGGTAATGTGTTTCCAATTCCCTAGTTGACTGATTCCTTATTAGCCGTCGTCGTATGAAATGGAACTATTCTCTATGTCTCTTTTTCATTTTTTTTAATAAAGAAAGCTTTATTAATCTCATACGATTACAATGCCCCTTTTTCATAACCCCAGAGTTCTACTATTTGTGCTTGCAATTTATGGAAAAATAAATACTAGCATTCCAGCTTTGACCTTTTTCTGATCCAACCATACGTGAGCAACCATAGCTGATTTCTGTAGATCGTGGGCCATCACCCACGTTGCCCGCACGACCCGGTGTACAGGTAAAGACATGTCCTGGAATCTATCCAATTATTGAACAGGATAAACGCAGTCACATTATAAACGTAAGTACGCACATCTTATTTATATATAAGTATATTCGAGAGACTAGACCGATATATCTTGAGATTGACGAATTCACTTTTGACGTCTTGTTATCGATGAGTATATCATACCACTCCAAAAAAAATTAACCCTAAATACAATCATCCATATCAAGTTTAAAACTTAAACTCAGATAGATATGTTCTCTTGTGGAGAGGGCCTAGAAGATGAGCACATTCCAGCAATGAAATGACATGTGCACATTCCGAAGTGCATGTACACAGCAGCTTGTGTTGATCGGAAGACGTCTCTACACCTTGTTAATTTCTCTTGCCTATAATTTTTTGAAGTCTTCAAAATTCAACGATTGATTAGGACAACAATACACTTCCCGTTTCCCGTGGATTTGATACATTAGAATACTCCTAGATGAAAGCTACATTTGTATCCATGCACTTACGGATTACTTTCTGTTAGGCATAACAACTGTCAATAAGCAGCCAACCTTTTAAGGCGTGCATAATAACTCACTGATATAGCAATCTTGCGTTGAATATGAACGTAGCTAAGCAATCTGCTCAAACTATGGGATGTCAAAATACATTGATAGGGAAACATTTCGCCTAAGACAGAAGCAACCGTGAAAGCAGGGCTGATGAAGCAAAAGCAAGAACTTTTGGCTTGAGTAATAAAAACATGGGTAAGAATCCAATGCCTCATAGATGGTATAGATGTCTGGACCATCTTTGAAGCTGACCAAGCCCGGGCGACAGTTTACTAAAAACATAGGTCTTCACAAAGTTATAACACCATGTATAAGGGCTAACGCCTGCCCAGTGCCAAAAGGTCAAAGAATTTGGTGAACTAATGACAGGGAAGCCGGCGACCGAAGCCCTGGTGAACGGTGGGCGTAACTATAACGGTCCTACGGTAGCGAAATTCCTTGTCGGGTAAATTCCGACCCGCATGAAAGGCGTAACAATCTAGACATTGTCTCGGAGAGAGACTCGGTGAAATAGACATGTCTGTAAAGATGCGGAGTACCTGCACCTAGACAAAAAGCCCCTATGAAGCTTAGATTGGCTTTGGGCCTTTCCTGTAACGCCCCGCTTTTAGTGAGACGTTAAACGATAATTTGCCAAAAAGCTACCTGTGAAAATTTTGAACTTATGTGCTGTGTTGTATTTGTGCTAAGGATCTCAATCTGCCTCTTGTCCTTGATCTCAACCTTCCCTCCTCTCCAAAAATCCTCCGTTCCAAAATAATCTCTAATTCGCGTCACTGTATTCGAGCATCGCTTCTAAAACCCTAACGGCGAGTTCCCGATCTTCCCCTCAGTAAATCTCCGCTTCGATTTTCATTTCGAAGGTCCGATGTCGGAACCCTAAACATCCTCCTTTGAATCTTCCCGTAAACCCCTTGTTCTCTCTTCTCCTTGAATCCCTGAGAAACCCCGAGTCAAATAATACAGCTTGGGCGTCGAGCCTCTTGTCGAATCCTATCCATCTACACAACTATGTATATATATGTGTATACCATGTATATGTATATATATATCTCCTTGAGTATACACCTACATATATAAACCCGTGTATATACGTATGCCAACCCTCTCCTACTCAACTCCACCAACTTATATATATACATACATGTATGTATACATCTATTTACCTCTCTCTCTCTCTCTCTCTCTATATATATATATATATATATATATATATATATCCTTGAGCATACACCCACGTATATAAACTTGTGTATATACATGTATCCACCCTTCTCAAACCTCCCTTGAACATTTCCCCAAAAATTCAAATTAAATATTGTAATTTGGATTTAATCCTCCCTCCTTGAGTTTCTCTCTTTGATCCCCACAAAAATCCTCGGAAAAGCCCCAATGAAAAACCCCCTCCAAATACCAAAATTATCCGTTGGAATTCACCCCTTGACTCCCTGATTTTTGCTGAATACAAATATGGAGTTTGAATTCAAAATCTCCTTTGGAAAACCTCCCAAACCCCTCCCAAAAATATCCACTGAAAAGATGAAGTGCTACTATTCCTTGCTGGGCTGCCTCTTTTCCTTTCAGCTCAAGGCCCTCATATGGAACCTAGCCGCCGCAAGCCACGGATGTGCGCCACCTGTCCCGGGCGCAGCACTCCGAGCCGCCGATCCTCTCTGCTCCGTGCACCCACGCGTGGACGACCGTAGTCCACTGATCCCCGCCACGTGGCTAGCGTACCGCGCAGCCGCCGTCAAACTCCCATGCCTCGCGCGTGGACGCCGCACCCCGCTCGATTGCCGCCACGTGTGCGCTCCAAGCTACTCGGCCGCCGTCCGATTCGCATAATTGACGCGCGCGCCCCGCCGAGCCAATCGCCGCGACGCGTGTCCCTCGCCTGTGCTCCACTGTCGATCTCGCCGACACTGTTCTTCTTCCCCGTTTCCCGCCTCTTTTCCCCTTCTTTCATCTCCCTCTCGCCCGAGACCGAGCAGTCAAAAAGCGATGCCGCGTTGCTCCCGTCACGGCCGCCCCCACCTTGACCGAGCCCGGCACCACTCCTCCCGCCCAAGCGCTTCAAATTACCTCGTTCGATACACCACCATTGTTGCTCGGCAAATCGCCACCGTCAATCGTTTTGCAACCGTGAGAGAATTTCGCCGCCGCACCTTTTTTCTCCCGCCTCTCGCTCCAATCAGTGAGCTCCAATAATTGGAGCTCCTCCCCGACCAAGACCCAAGCTCCCCGCCCCTATAAAATCCCCTCTGAGGCCTCCGCTCCCCTCTCTTGCTTTGGCTGTTTTGGGCGGCGCACATGTTCTCGAAGCCCGGCCGCTCCCCGCCGCTAGGCTGCTCGCCTGACGTCGACCGGAGCCCGCCTTACCACGGTGCGCGACGCCCTTCGCCGCTGGTTCCAGGAGCCCGAACGCCTCACCGAGCACCCGACACCGGAGTCCTCGGCCTCCTCTGTCACCACGCCGCCAACCCCTCGCCGGTGAGACCTCAGCGAAAGTTCCAACATCCCTACCCCGTGCCCGCATATTTCATGCGTGCAATATTTCATGTAAGGGTGCAATTGCTTCCTTCCCACAGCTGCCAGCCCCTTCTTCATTCCCCTCGCCGCCGCCCTAATCCCCTCTTCTCAGTCCTCCACCGTTACGGCTTCTCGACGCCGGCCGCTGTCGAACTCTCTCTCTTCTCGTCTTCGGTGCTCCGGCCGTCGCCATAGCCGCCGTCGTCGTCTTCCCCTTTTTCACTCCCTCGTCGCTGCCAAGCGTGGCCGCACACCGCCGATAGTTGCTTGGCCGATCTTCGAGCCGCCGCGGCCGATCTTTCCCCCCTTCTGCCGGCCTTCTCTCCTCCCCGCTCGCCATGGTCGCCGTCCTCGTCTACCTCCTTCACTCTCCACCGCCTTCGGCCCCCTCACCGCCGGCCGTCGTTGCTCATCCTCATCTAGATCCGAGCCGCCTAGGTGATTCGCCTTGGTTCCCTTCCTCCGCCGACATCGCCGTTTGCTGCCGTTCGCCATCGCTCACCATTTTCATCCTCGCCGCCGTCGGCCGTCGGCTTCCGCGTCTTCCTCTCACTCCTGTGTGCACTGGGGGAGACAAGCCACGTTGGCGCCCACTCAGCGCCCCCTCGGGCCCACGCGCACGGTGTCAACATGGTTTCCCCGTGTGTACAACCAATCTGCGTGAACCGTGTCGCTAACATGTGAGCCCACGACTCCCCGATGCACCATGCACCGCCCCGTGCACCCCACTATCTCTCTCTCCTTGTACCCTGATGGATCTGGTCCACGGACCAAGCATCGCTGACCAGTGGGCCCATTCCTCTCTGGTTCACCGTAGACCAGCCCATGCACCATCCCACCATTTCCCCTCTCCTTTCACTCGATCCATGGGCCATGAGTCTATGACCCGTGGGCCCTCGCTCCGGTCTACCACGAGCCAAGCTTGTGACACACCTCCCTCACCGACACATGGGCCTAGATCACTGTTGGGTCCTGGCTGTCAGTGAGCCAACCGAGATTCTAAGGAATATTCCCTAGAAGATTTAATTAAATCCTTTTCCAGTTTCCAGAAATCAATTTAATCTTCGAAAAATCATATCTTTTCATCCGTTGATCCGATGACTCCGTTCCAACTCCAGTAATTTTCTAAAATTGAGATCTATTTAATGGCACTATTATTAGCACTAAATAGGATCTTTTACTGGTCTTTGTGTAGATTTTTGTGTGTTTGTGTATAGTAACGGTCACCGGAAAATATCGTTTCGGAGCGGATTTCGCGATGATTTCTCAAAGACCAGTGAAGGCTTAGAGCAAGGCAAGTCACCTTTGATCATCTCGAACCCATAATTTTGGAACAAGTATTTTATTTGACAAATTGCATACACTAAGTTACACTGTTATAATTTCTCGGCCGTGGTCGCAAGACGACCGATGGGCCGCCAACCCATTTGCTGCATGACTTCCTTGATTGATTGTGATTCCCTTATACCTCCTTGTCACCCTCCTTGATAGATCCCGGTATTCGTGTCGACGGGCACGGTATCGGTGATCACCTATCAAATTTAAAAATATCTACGATGGGTAAAATTGGGTTTACGAAACTTTGGAAAACCCGACACCTGGGTCGGAGCCTTGAAAATAAAATGATTTGTGAAAACCGCAGTACGGGGATCGTGCCATCGGAACGAGTCTCCCGCACTGCAGCTAAAGACCGATTTCTCTGGAATTTCATCCGAACATATGACCGTACAACCATATGGGTGATACGGGATAACTCCGGCTGAGTAACAAGACTCCCAGGGATGCCTTGCGTGCCATTGGACTGTGGATCGTGCGAGAGGGCGTCGGGGGTGCCTCCTGGGTTCCTGGCATAGCATGGTCTCGAACCTACCCTGTTGTTGGTCTGAGGACCCCTCCAGTTGATATGGGGTAACCTGGGAGGGTTTGGAAAATGCCTTGTCGCGAAAACCTCTACGTCACCACATCGTATTCAATGCGTGTAATCTGGTGACTAGAGTGAGTCGCGTCATGTGGGTAAAGTGTACCCCTTCTGCAGAGGTTTAAACTATTTGAACAGCCGTGCCCACAGTCATGGACGGATGTGAGGTGATTTCTTAGTGTAGTTTTGTTTGACAACTGCTTGTGAAATGATGTTTGCGGATTGGAAATCCGATTTCGGAAAATATTGTGAAGCTGTCATGGACAGCAGGGCTATGGGCCCGATGAGGTTGGATCAGCTGATGGCGCTGGATCCTGGAGGCCAACTCTTGAGAGTTGCGCTGATTCAAAGATTGATACAGTTCACTCCGAGCAGGCCAGACTCACCTCGCCTTGATGTTGAGAAGCATACACTAGCAATTTTAAAAAAGATTTAAACAAAGTAGATTGCAAAATAAACAGCCTCTCTTTGAAGCTTGCAACAACCACCTAAGTTCCACTGGCTTGCTGAGTACGTAAGTACTCACCCTTGCTCTATATATATATAGTTCTCCACCGGGAGCTGGATGTTGGAGTTACAGTGAAGAGAATATTAGGGTTTCGTCCTGATTCCTAGCCGTTGCCTGTGTGTTGGGACTTAGTCCGCTGTTCCACTGCTGCCGCTGCCTCTGTGTTGTTCATTGCTGTCTCCAGCTTGCTCCGAAGCTACGACGTAAGTTAATGTATATGTCTATTTAATTATTATTTATTTAAGGTACTGTAATGATGCATTTCTAATTACCGTGGATATTAGCGCTGTGTCCTAGGACTGGTATCTGTAGCGCAGTTCCGCGGGAAAGCAGTTCGCGCTGTTTTTCTACGACACGTGCTAATTGGTGCCGTTGTATGACGGTGCCAGATCAGGATGTGACATTTCCACACCATAATTTTTACCGGCACAGTATCATACAAGGTCTGTGCTTATAAGTAAGCACAACAAAACGTGGGGCCTTGGGCTCAAATAAACCATTAAATAATATAATTCACGCATGTGCATGCGCTTCCTTCCTAGTTTTTTTTAAAGAAATAGATACACATAATACATACATCCACTTGCACCATCAATATGAATACAAGTGTGCACGCCCTCTTTAGACATTTCAAATATTACGGAAGCATCAAAATTCTTCTAATACCATCCTCCTATACACCTGAACTTTGCCTCATCCTCTATATGTCCATGAGTTTTCATTTTATCCCCTCTATACCCATTTTCTGTTAGTTGACCGTTAATCTTTTTCAAAATAAATATATTGCCCTCTCTCATATTTATGTGCTAGCTTACTAAGGAAAACACAATTCTCAATGTGAACAAAAATTCATTTATAAAAAAACATAGAAGATAGAATTATTTGACCACAAATTTGAAAACTAAAATTTAAATTTTTTTTAAACAAATCTCAAACTGTCATGTTTTATATCGGTAATAATGAATATGGGGCTATGCGTTGGACCTAAAGCTGGATGGATTCGAAAGACAAGGAGATTTATACAAGTTCGGGTTCTCGATGTGAGATAATACCCTACTCCTGTTGTGGTGTATTGCTTTCGTCATGTATTGATTATTCCCGCGAGGGAGCTCCTACCCCTTATATATGACAAGGGGCAAGGGTTGCAGGGTAGAAAACCTAGTCAGATACGATCTAGGGTTCCTTTATCTGTACATAGAGTACTCGGCTAGAACTTTATCCCTTTTCTTATCGTACATGGTAACATAAAACTAAGTCCTACTCTATCTCTAATTACATGAGCCGGTCCACCTCCTATTCAAGTGGCAGTATTTGCCTCATATTAGGGTACTCGGGGCTCATGTCCTCCACACAGACCAAATTTATGAAATTCAGACAATATTTTCACCAAAATTTAAACCCAAATAAAAATAATTTTGGTTTCTAGTTTCTTGGTGAAAATCTTGTATGGATTTAATCATTTTATTTAAATTTGGCTGAAAATTTGAATCTTTTTTTCAAATTTGGCATCAAATAATTCTATCCCATTTAATTTTATTGATATTTATTTTTTAAGTACGTGGCACATAAGTGTGACAGATAGATAATATAGTCATATTAAGAAAATTAACGATTAATTTATGGTCAACTCATAGAATGAGTACAAAAGAGTATCAAAATAAAAACATAAGGGCAAATAAAATTTAAGGACATATAAGATATAGGGAAAAACTCATTGGCACGTATGGAATTTTCTTAAAGGCGAAGGACCTCTAAGTGCTACTAAAAGCCTAAAACAGTACATAGGTCAGTGCTCCGTTTCCTGAATTTTTACTGTTACTAATTTAATTTTTTTTTAAATTTACAAAACTAATTTTCGATTTGAATCAATTGCAAAACTAGTCTCTTGCCGCCCTGGGCCACGGCGGGATTTAAAAACCACCGTGGCCTAGGGCGGCGAATGGCATCCCCGTCACCTGGGGCTAACGGCGCCGGCCGCCGTTAGCCCCGGGGACGCCACGTGGATTCGCCGCCCTGGGGGACGGCGGCGAATGCCCCCAGGGGGCCGAATGCAAAATTACATTCGCCGCCCTGGGGGACGGCGGCGAATGCGGGCATTCGGACAGGGCGGCAAATCCACTGGACCGTCCGCCCAGCAATCGGACGGTCCGTTCGCACAGGGATCGGACCGTCCGATTAGATATCGGACCGTCCGATCAAACCGTTCCCTCCCAATCGGACCATTGCCCAGCCCAGGCCTCGGCTCCCTGGAGCCATTTGCAAATTACCAAATTTGAAAATTTTATTGCTAATTTTTCACCCCAAAATTTTTGAAAATTTATTTGTCAAAATTAAATTCTTAAATTCTATTTATTGTGCCATTGCATTTATTGAGTCGATGTTTAAAAAAACCAAATATCATATACTGTTCACGTCGTGAAAAGAACTTGTCAAACTGAGGGTATTCCCGGATCGCCACTCGCATTCCACTCCTCGTATGTCTGGATTGGCACTCGCAATCCACTTCTCCCCGTCTTTCGCATACACGCTTAACAAAATTTAGTTTTAATCGTGGTTTAGGGTATGTTTTTGACAGTTTTTTTTTATAATCCGACGATGGTGGGCGTTGGTTTGTAAAATCGTGCTGATCATTTTTTCAAGTTTATTTTTGGTAAAACTTAATTAATGACATGGTAATAGGCCGGTCCGTTTTAATGACATGATAATAGGTAGATGCGAGCCATTCGCATTGCGGCATGATGAATGCGACACCCATAGTACGAAATACAACAAGCGAGACTACATTGTTAGCAGTACAATGTATCTGAAGGATGGGATCGAGTCTACAGGAGGTGAATATGGACATGACAAACTTAAACAAGTAATGCGAGACCTATAAATAAATAAATACAACAATAGCCCCTAGGTCATACGCCTCCTCGTCCTCCTAAGCTGCGCTCGCACGTGCCCGCGCGAGTACGTCAGGCGGTCCGCCGGTACCCCACGGGTAGCTCGGACCGCCTGAGCAGCAGGGGAAGCACCGGCGTCGTGCGGCTGTGTGTGCGGTGCACCTCCGAGCTGTGACGACCCGATCACGTCCTGCTCCGGAAGGAGGTCGTCCTCGGTAGAGATCCAAGCAGAGGTGCTCGGGGCAGATCCCCGCCCAGTATCCCCCAGGTGGAGGTGAGATCGGGTGCGTGGGTCTGGTAAAGAAAATCTCGCGTTAGCCGCATAAAAAGTGCAATTAGTTATGTAGAATAGGTTCAATCCTGACGTACCTGACAATCCTCGCCCGATCGTGGAGGCTGCCGACCTCGATCCTCCGGCGATACCAGAAGGACCTGCCCCCACGACGTACTGGCCCCTGCAGAACCCGCCGCTCCTGCCGATGTCCCTTCACCATGGGGACCTCGCATAGGTATCTGCATCGGTGGGACTGCATCGGGACGGCGACAACTCAGAGCACGGACGACCGAGCGCATCGTGTTGCACATCCGGTCGAACGTGATCGTCTGCTCCTGCTGCGTGAGAGGGATGCCAGCCTGTAGGCGCTGCCGCAGTAGGTCCAGCTCCGTGTGGACCTGCCTAGCATCGTCTGCCTGTTCAGTAGGACATGCGTGGTTAGTTGCGCGTGGCACCTACCATTGAAAATAGTATGAAAACCATTGACTCACCGCGCGGAAGTAGTCCTGGTCGCGGTGCGTCGGGTATGCGTCTCGCACCCCCGCGACGTGCGCCTGTGGAGCCTCGGGAGTGTACGTCACCCGTAGTCTGGTACGGGCCTGGTACCAGGAAAGGTACTGCTCGTACCTGGCAGCTGTGTAGGGGTGCAGCTCCGTGATGACGTCCTCCGTGGCTATGAGCCAGTCGTTGATGTAGTCGATGACGGTGGGTCTCCATAGCCTACCGGCGGCCTGGCCACGCCGACTTAACCTGCAGAGCACAACCGGTGACACAATGCATAACAATACGGAATATTCATTTCCACATATACCTGTGAACGTGTTGCGGTACGCCCCTGCGTTGTTGATGGCCGAAGGTCTGTCGCATACCGAACTGCCGCATCACACTCTGCGGGCAGTGCGGCTCGACACAAATGTCGAACAGCATCGGTGTCATCGTCAGCCAGTACGCCTGGTCCCTGGTGCAGAGGGACGACAGCCCGTGCGGCGCACGCGCGTGCCTCGCCTCGGCGCTGTACGGCTCCCAGACAACGTCGTCGTCCGTGATCCTGTCGAACTCCATAACGAAGTCTGGGTACGACTTCTGCGTCTGCACGTGAGCGTACCGACGCTACAAACAGGAAAAGAGTTCTCGTTAGTCCAAGTAACATAAAAAACCGAAACGGTTCTAACACCGAACAAACCTCACGACGACACCACACCGTCCCCATCGTCGGATAGTCCTCCGGTAGGACACCCACGTACAGGCTCGCCTCGTACGGACTGTGGTCCACAACGGGGCGGCCGATCGCGAACCGCTCTGCCGCCCAGAGCTGTAGGAGGAGTGGACAACCCGTGAAGACCGCTTCTGGCTCAGTCTTCCTGCAGCCGTCGCACAGACCCCTATACGTGGCGGCAAGGACTGCCGATCCCCAACTGTACTGGGGAACAGCACCGTCCTCGGCGTCGGCTATCTCCCTCGCGTAAGGGATCAAGCCCTTGTCGACTGCGTGGCCGTGCGAGTTGGTGAACATCACCCACCCGAACACCCACAACAGGTACGCCTCCAGGCTCCTCTGCAGTGAGTACGCGTCGGCCTCCGGTGCTAGCTGATCAAGCTGCGTTAACATATAATGAAGTTGACACTGTAATTCTAGTACGGACTGAAGGACGAACATAAAACAACAAGAAAGCATTCTTACCGTGTAGCTCAATACCCAAGCCTGAGGGGGGCCCGCATGCGTGTACGGGGAGATGTCGCCGACGAGGGGAAGCCCCGGAGCACGGTGAACCGGGGCGAACCGCTGTAGGATCTCCTCTCGCCACGCCTGGAGCCCATCAACTGGCCCCACCGCATCGCCTGCTAGAGGCAGCCCAAGGAGGAAGCTGACGTCCTGCAGCGTGGGGGCCATCTCACCGCACGGGAGGTGGAAGGTGTGCGTCTCCGGTCTCCACCGGTCCACAAGAGCTGTGAGGAGCGACCGGTCGATACCCCACTTCTTCGTCGGGTCATTCGGCTCCACCGCGGCTGCTACCAGCCTACACAGCGGCAGAAGGCCTGCCTCCCGCAACCTGACAATCAAAACAAAGCAAGTTAGTAAGTTGACATATACAGATTCACAGTACAACGTTCGTACGTACCTAGTCGTGAACCTGTCGTCCACGGGAAGTAGTCGCCTGGAAGGTCGAGGACGTAAGGTACCGAGCTCGAGGTTCTGCACCGCCGAGAGAAACGACCGGTGGGACTGATCGGTGGCGTGATCTAGCAGCTCAGGCGTCTGGTAGTCCATACCTGCAAGGAAAAAGAAGCGGAACGGATTAGCTCATTTAAACATAGTGCAGTATAGTCAGAAAATTAACAGAAAATTAACACATTACAGGGAGATTACATCATCAACGAGTGGCTATACTAGACAACATAACCCGAAGGTGCACGAGGACGCCTGCGACGACGCTGCCTATCAGTGGTGCCTTCCCCAGTTGGCCGTCTTCCGTCGGCGCCTGATCCCTCCATAGGAACTTCCGCTGCACTTGGGGCCTCGGCGTCTTTCGTGCACTTCTTGTAGGTATGTCCCTCCTCTCCACACCTACTGCAACGTTGAGCGCTAACGCCGGTCTCGGATTCGTCCATATCATTGTGTATCCTCCGTGTCCGACGTCGGCCTGCCTTGTTCCTTGCCTTCGTCGGGTCAGGGATGTAATAAACTGGACTTGTGTCTTCAGTGAAAGTGCCGACGATGCCGAAACCAAAGATCTCGGTACTCCATGTATGCATGATTGCTTCCTTTTTGAAGTACGGAGACACATATTGGCGTTCATCAATGCCGCACTCCCCGCAAGCGGCAATGACATGAGAACAGGGCTTGTGGTACAAGCTTGGTTTCCGGCAGGAGCACGTGCATGTCCCATCTTCCTTTAGGACACACTCTTGTATAGGCTTCCTTGCGAATATGCCACGCCTGGACCTGTCGGCACACAATATCTCAAATCTACGCTCTCGTGTGCCCTGCACTCGGACTCGGTGCTCTCTTGCCTTCTTGCATTTGTCCTCAAGGTACTGTGTCATTTTGGTGCCGAACCAAAGGTTTCCATCGGCCATAGATGGGCCATTCTGTTTGCACATGTCGTGGAAATACGTCTGTGTTTTATGTAGGATGAACTCCACAATGGCAACAAGGGGGAGTTGCCGAACACCACGCATGACCCAGTTGTACACCTCTGCAAGGTTCGTGGTCATTATGCCGTACCTTGCTCCACCTTCATCGTACAGCAATGCCCATTTCTCCTTCTGCTCGTGCTCGATCCACTGCGAAAATCTGCTAACCGAGGAACCGGGCCTCCTTCTGAATGTACCGTCATCGGTGGGAAGTGCATCTAGAGCTTCAGGGCCGTCAACACCTCTAGCTGGGGGTCTTGCAGAACTCTCGCGTCTATATTTGGCTGGCAGCTCATCAAGTCTCCTCCACAGCTCATTGAACTTCTTCTGTTGATTCTGGGCGCACAAACGTTTGAACATGGCCATCAGCTCCTTGTTTCTGAACTGCTTATAAAAGTTTGCGCCCATGTGATGCATGCACCATCTGCTCTTCACATCTTCTTACACCGGAGGGTATCCCTTGTCTGCGCAGCCGTTTCGCAGCTCCTGAATTGCACGCAGCATCCCTGGATGACGGTCATGTATGAGACATACATCTGGCCTCATCCCCACCACCTTTTCCTTAACCAGCTTCAGAAACCAGTACCAACTCTCTGTGTTCTCGCCCTCGACGAAGGCAAAGGCCACTGGCAACACTTGGTTGTTCCCGTCTACTCCGATTGCCGTCAACATTTGCCCTCTGTATTTTCCAGTTAGGAATGTGCCGTCGATGCAGAGAATGGGCCTGCAATGAACAAATGCAAACATGCACGCCTGCAGAGAGAGGAAGGCCCGCTGAAGGACGCTCTGCCCAGGACTTGATAACGATGGGAAACTTTTGATTTCGGAGTAGCTGCCAGGATTCCTCGCACAGATGGTTTGCAGTAGACGAGGCAAATTATTGTACGAAGCTTCAAAACTACCGAATCTCATTTCAATTATCTTCTGTTTGGCCCTCCATGCCTTGGCATATGTAATGATGTACTTGTACTTCTCCTCGATGTGGCTGATAATTGACTTGGGCTCGAACCGGAGGTTCTCCACAACAGCATAATACAGCTCTGAAGCGATGAATGCAGATGATATGTTCTTGTGGTACTTCTGAACACCCGGAAGATGGCAGTTGTGCTCCGTCACGATTGACACGGACCAACAGTCGTCATATTTCTTCCTAGATGCGTACATCCTCCATGGACATCCATCGCTTGAACTTGCACATTTCACTTCGTACACTGATCTGGTGGACTTTGATACCCAGAACTCCCTCCCAAGTGACACGGCCCACATCTTCACAGCCTCTGTCAACTGTGCTTTTTCGGCGTATCTAGCGCCTTGCACCACTTTATTCTGCCGATACTCCCATGCAACGGTGTGCCCCTCTGAGACAACGAGTCCGGAGAAGTCCTCGTTGTCCCATTCTGCCGGGTATACATCGTCCTCCGAAGAATCATCATCCTCCATATGCTCAGGTTCTGAGTCTTTAATTTCCATCTCCTGTACTAGACCTAGGTGTCTCTCCCCTTCATCTGCAAATCCCCTCGGTCCCATGTCTTCTTGGCCTCCTTCCTCTCCGGCACCCTCGTCTTCTGCCTCATTTTGGTCCCCTGTTTCATCGGGCCCTTCCGCTGTACTCGGACCAGCCTGATTAATGCTGACCACGTCATGCACTACCACTAGGATGCTCGGTGCCCATCCTCGCTGCAGTGCACTCTCCACAAAAAATACCCAGCTGGCCGTCGAATCTACTGGCATCAATTCCCACCAAAAACCTTCCACAGCCCAGCTAACCAGTGCGTACACCGTAATTGCATTTACTTGAGGATCTACTCCGAATCCCCTCATTAACCAATTGTAAACTCCAGGAAAACTTCTCTCAGCTGGAGCTATAATTTCCTTTTGTGCTACGTTGAACTCCGATAAATCTACCCCATATTGTCCTTGTCTGACATTTTCTTCACCGTGATATATCGCGAATACAACTCTATTTGCCATTTCTGTTCACAAAAAAGATTTTATTAATCTGTACTAATCAATATTCGTTCCATAAAAAGTCTATACGTATGAGTCAAACCATTACCGTTTCTATATTTTATAAACTGACCCAGCGGCGCTAATAAAGTTATACGCTAGGTTTATCTAACGTGTCAAAATGACGTATACCAACGATAGCCATGGCGGAGCATATTTATTTTTAAAATATCTACAATTTACTATTTCTCCGCTATGTTTTTCTAATACGGGCAAATAAATTTAACACTAACGATGGTTATACCAAACCGCTAATATTTTCATACTATATTGGATATTACACTACAAGTCTACTACTAATTAACATTTGTTTAAAAAATTGACTACATAACAGAGGAAGATCAAAAAAATACCTGGATTCGGCTAAAAAATCTGCGAGGGCTTCGCCGCTGTACTTCTCCTCCTTTCTCTCAGCTCTATTGGATGAACGCTGGAGGCGGAAGGGAGAAATGACGCGCGGCGACTGCAGGAAGGGATTTTATAGGGGCCGGCAAAAAACCGCCCTCCCCCAAGGCGGCGAATAGCTATAACCCGCCCTGGGGGACGGCGGCGAATGGGGCATTCGCCGCCGTCCCCCAGGGCGGCGAATCCACGTGGCCTCCCCGGGGCTAACGGCGGCCGGCGCCGTTAGCCCGGGCGACGGGGATGCCATTCGCCGTGGCCCAGGGCGGCAAGAGGGTGTTTTGCAATTGATTCCAATCGAAAATTAGTTCTGTAAATTAAAAAAAAAATTAAATTAGTAACAGTAAAAATTCTCCGTTTCCTCGTCACACTCACAGGCCATAGGCCCAAGCAGACCGACTCCGAAAGGCCGAAATCCCCCACTTCACTCCAAACCCTAGGTTACTCATGGTGCAAGAAGCACCCAATATCACCACTCCCGACGCCGGCCACCCCTCCCCGCCGTCCCGCCTCCTCTCGAAGCACCGCCCCCGCCGCCGGGCTGCAGAACCCCGCGCGCCCCTGCCGCCCCCTGCTCCCCCGCGCGGCCAACCCGACCTCAACCTCTGCCACTGCTGCGGTGTACGCTTCCCGCCGCCGCCGCCGGGAGCCAAGCGCCGACCGGTCCGCCCTCTCCGATCCCTCTGGCGCATCGTCCTCCTCTGCACGGAATGCCTCTCCCTTGTCCGCTCCGCGGCTGTTTGCTCCTACTGCCTCTCCCTCGACAACCTCCCACCCGAGGACTGCTCTGTCACTTGCAGATGCTGCAACTGCTGCGTCCACCACTACTGTATCCCATGTGAGCATCGCGCCTCCCTAATCCAGCTCATCGATGTGGAGAATTTCATCTGCGTCGATTGCTGCCCGACCGTCAAGCCAGGTGGAAAACATGGGGGCACCGCTTCCGTGCATATGCTGCAGGCAGTCGCCAGGGAGCCGAGGAAGGGGGAAATCGTGGCTGAAGCAAAAGAGAATACCGTGAGGAAGGCTATGGAAGTGAAGCTGGCTTCCAAGCGCGCAAAGGAGGCGTTGGCCCCTGCTTGTGGTGGTAGGGGATCGCAGAGGACGGTTGGTTGTAACCCAGATTTGCCTGATGAGGAGTTGGCCTTGCAGCTACATCTGGCGATGAATGGGTCTCAGAGGATTTCACGTGCCGGGAACACATCTGGTGGGGACTTGGCCGGGCAGGGCAAGGGTCACAAAAGTATGGTCGGTGGGAAGAAGGTTAATGGAGATCAGGAACTTTGTGTGACCAATATGATGGATCAGCTTGATGATGATGAGACTGGAGTAGAGCTGCTGTATCGGGTTGGGAAGCCTGCTAGGCGGCGATTGGATCCCTCAGTCACTATTGTTCTCGCGCTAGAGTGTGTGGTTGGTAAACATGTCAAGGAGAGTATGAAAGGTAAAAGGAAAGATCATCTTGGGAATAAGCAGCAGAATGACTTGGTGGATCGATACAAGAGAAAGTATAGCAAGAGGAATTCTAGTAAGCAGACAAAGAATGAAAACCCTCAATTCAAGGACATCCCTGGTGGAAAAGATAAGGATGGTGATGGTGGTAATGACATAGCTCCCATGAAATAGAGCTTCTTCGGAGGTATGCTAAAAACTTTGGCATAATTTTGTTTTATTTCTGCTCAGTGAATGTATCACGTACCCATTTCCTTTGTTTGATAGTTTTTGAACACCATTAGTATGCCATTCTAGTGTTGTTTAAACTACAGGCATGTACTAAGCAGTGTGTTTTAAAATCGCTGATTTTCGTACTAGGTACTCCCTCCAGTCACAAACAAATGTCGTTTCAGATTTTCCAGTCAATAAGACATAACTTTGATCACTTAATGCTTTTGCATAAATCCAAAGTTAGTTGCATAGGTGTAATGTTAAGAAAACTTTTGTTTAACTTATAACAAACTTGGCTATGTCATTTTCATATGCCCAAAACCTATATTCTAAACAATAATTTTTGTTAAGGTGAACTTATTTTGACTGCATGGATTCTAAAACGACACATCATTTTTTTCTTCATATTATCTTCATATGCCCATCTCCCATGACTAGTCATATAATTTCTTCGTCATGTACTATGTGAAATGAAAGTGCTACCTGTAGGAACCAGAACAACGAAAAGAAGTCTAAGCATAAGTTACCCAGCCAGGCAGCAAATATTGTTAACAAATAATCCTTATGTCAGCTTATGTCACCTTAGTCAGCTAGCTTAGCTAGTAAGTTATGTCCTGCTTAGTCCAGGACAGGTAGTAGCAGTAGTCAATCAGATTTTGTAATAGTCTGTAGCAGGTCAGGACGATTTCATTACTTAGTCACAAAATCCTGAGCTGTTGCTAACCAGGACAGTAGTCAAATTGGTTTTGAAGCTGTAGTATGTCAGTTGCCACAGCAACCAACCTTAACTTGCTTTACTATTATAAATAGAAGGCAATAGAAACCTAAAGCTGTAGCTTCGCAGCAGAAAAAACCCACTAAGTGTTAGAATACTTTCAGCAAGAGAACATATCTTTATAGAGGCATTTGATCCCATCAAATATTGGAAAAGGAGCAATGAAGAATGTGATCAATATGTACCCAGAAAAAATTGGAGGATTTTTTATCAGCCAATAGATATCATTTTTCTCGTTCTACTAATGCATAGGAAGCATAATATAAAAAGGTATAACTATTCTACTAATTCTAATTCTTATACATTTGTAGTTACTAAAACAGGCCACTGGGCAAACCAGGAAAAAGCTGGAATCAGTGACCACGTGTGTTTGGTTTGTTTCAAAGACTATCTATGCAAACAGACTGGAAAAGAGGGGATGAATTGGGTGTTCTGGAAAATCAGTGAACATGATAGCTTCTAGTGAACTGGATGGTTCCTTCTTGCATTGAAAAATGGCACCTAGGCGCTTGGATTGGCATGGCATGATTGGTGTCAGGCCCCGAAAAAAACAATACTAATTCGAAAACTCAAAAATAATACCATTTACAAACGTTAGTGTATCTATCCTAGTTCCAGAAAAAGTTGGGGTACACAAAGACATAGTTGATTGCATTGCCAACAATAAAGGGTTTACATAACAGTCTGATACCAGGCCTAAAGGTCTTACAAACAAAAGAATTGCAGCGGTGATGGAGGATGTGGAGCGGCGGTTCTGCGCCCCGTTTCTCCATGGGAAGGTGGGGATAATGTGTGTTGAGATGCAAGGGTGGATCCAGTGGTGGTTGGAGGAGATCGGGGCCGAGGTGGCTGGAATCGGTGGTAAATGCGAGTGGGTGGCCCCAGCTGGAGGTTGGGGATGACCCTTGTGGGTGGGCCTCATTGGTTGGTTGCTTGTCCCACTCCACCGGCCATGCGGGCCGTCCTGCATGGAGGGAGGTGCACACAGGGGGGGAAGGAAGGCCTCGACCGGTGGGGGAGAGAGGAAAAGAGAGGGATGGGTTAGATTCAGCCTGAGGGGGAAAGATAATTTTCTTTTTAAAATAAATGCTGATATGCTCTTTGATTTATTAAAAATAGTTATTGCGCTAGCAAAATTCAAGAAA
Source organism: Oryza meyeriana var. granulata (assembly GCA_003991445.1). Classification (NCBI taxonomy): domain Eukaryota; kingdom Viridiplantae; phylum Streptophyta; class Magnoliopsida; order Poales; family Poaceae; genus Oryza; species Oryza meyeriana. The sequence goes on from RYFJ01001612.1 coordinate 119,345, forward strand.
AAAATCCAATTAATGCTTTAAAGCATGAAAAAATATTTAAAAAATCTTCAGCTGCATTTTTTAGGAAAAAAATATCCTTGGCTTTCTTCACTTGTAAAATTAGTCTTAATTCTTTATAAAATCTAAAATTCCTTTTTAAAATTGATTTATTAATTTCCTAAAAATCAGGGTATGACAATTGGCCACAGGGCTCACCAAACAGCTGAAGACAAGGACTGGGTGCTCACTCAAAAAAAAATTCAAGGACTGGGAGCACTAGCACTTATACAGTTGTTGCCTCTCAATCTTTCTCCTTAATTCCTGTTTTACCCCTGAAGGTACCAACAAAATAACTGAAGTATGGGAAACCACCACCATCTAAAGTTCCATCATTTGCTCTATGAGGGTGCAGGAGGTGATACAGGTGTGATGCTGGAAGCTCCTTTCACATCAATGAGAACAGAGGGATCCATCATCCATGATTCCGTTGAACGGCAACATGTAGTGCATGTGCATCATTGCTATTTTGTTTGTTCCTTTGTCTTTTTAGGTATCCGTTTTTGCTTCTTAGCTGCTGTCATCAATACAGTGTTCGTTGATTTGATGGTAATTTAATTGCTCTTTCTTCCATTCAAATTACTGCAGCTCCAAGACTCCAAGCATTTTGTGTGTGTTGTTAGATGTATTGCATAGCTAGCTGTGTATTTACTCTATTCTAGAGGGTGTTTTCTGCATATTTGTATAGTTAACCCTTTATACCTTTAGGCCTAGTTGGCCCATGGAAATACCAAGCAGAGTTAGGGTTTGGGCTCCACCCGTAGCCGTAGCCGGCTACCGCCGTCGCTGTTGTCGCCGGCTGCCGCCGTCCTCGCACGCTCCTCTCTCCTTGTGTGCGCACAGTGCCCCTCCTCTCTGCTTGCGTGTGCCCCTCCTCTGCTCGGGCGTGCGCCTTTCCTCTTCATGCGCGCGCTCTATCCGACGCCAGCTACCGTCGTGGGGCTCCTCTGCTCGCCTGCCACTGCTCTATTCTTTCAGTGTTATAATGGCGCTCTCAGGAAAACCGGGTGCCATCTCTCTTCCAAAGTCACCGGTCATCTTCAACGGGCTCAACTTCCGGGAGTATGCATTGCATATGCAGATCCACATGTGCAGCCAGCTGTTGTGGGGCTACCTCACCGGCGATCGGCCTTGCCTGTCTTGCCCCACCTTGCTGACTAAACCTACTATCCTAGCAGATGTTGACGAGGATACCAAGCAGGGCCTTCTTGATGATCTTGCCACTATTATGGAGGCGTACCAAACAGATGTTGCCCTCCACGAGACCTGGTTGGAGGAGGCCTATGCTAAGGCTATTTTGGTCAGGAGCATGGACATTGACATATTGCTCGACATTGCCGGCCTTGCTAGCTCTCAGCTGATGTGAACCCGTCTTCGCCAGCAGTACGAGCCTTGCAACGACGCCATGTTTCTTGCCGTCGTGAATGAAGCTCAGTCTCTTCGTCAGCTCGATGCCACTGTGGGTGAGTTCTTTCGCAAGATGTCCGTCATGTGGCGTCAGATGGACCTGCAAGGTGCTGAAGTATGTCGTACCTGTACTTGTTGCCAGCGCCAGAGGGCCTAGATAGGGACCACTCGCCTCTATGAGTTCTTGACTATGGCCTGAGTTTTGAGTCTGTTCGAGCTCAGTTGTTGACATGACACCCTCGACCTTCTTTGTTGGAGGCCTTGCCTAAGCTACGGGCTGAGTAGACTCATTGTCGTGAGGCCGGGATAGGCGTTACCCAACAACCTACCTCTGTCTTGGCTGCTCGGGGTTTGCCCTTTCAGGTCTTTGTTTCTCCCCTGGTCTCCCAGCCTGTAGCAGCGCCACCACCTTCACTTGTTGCTACTGGTGCTCCTGGCGCTCCTGTGGATACTGTGGCAAGGCAGGTCACACTGCAACAGCGTGCCACAAGAAGAAGAGGGATCAGAATCGCCGTACTTCTCAAGGCTCTCGTCATGGCTCTTAGTCGAGCTCTCAGCAGATCTCGTCCACCAAACAGGAGCTTATCAGGCTACTCCGTCGCCTTGCCACTCCAACTTCTACCTCCACACATGGGTCTGCTGCTCAGGCTTCTAGTACTCCACCACCTCCTTCCTCTTTAGGTATATTGTCCTCATAGTTCCTCGACTCCGGTGCTTCCTTTCATGACACCTGATTTCACAAATCTGTCTTCCATGAGTCCTAATGCCTCTCACGGTTCAAACAGCTAATGGCACCTCACTTCCCGTTGTTGGTAGTTGCACCCTTTCCACTTCTTCCTTTCGTGTTTCTGCTATCTCTCATGTTCCTAAGTTAACTATGCAGCTTATGTCTGCTGGTTAGATCACGAATCATAGTTGTCGAATCATTCTTGAGGTTGACTCTTGTTGTATTCAGGATCGTCGCACGGGGCTGGTCCTAGGCGCCATGATTCTCAGCGTCTTTGGGAGCTTGATTGGCTACATCTCCCTTTTGATGCTTCTACCAGCCAGTCACCTGATTCCACCACTTCGGCGTTAGCTGCTTCATCCACTACCACTTTTGTTTAGTGGCATCGTCGTTTAGGTCACCTATCTGGTTCTCAACTGTCCACTCTTGTTGGTAGTGGGGTTCTAGGTCCTGTTTCTGGAGACACCGCTTTACATTGTACGGGTTGCAAGCTTGGCAAGCAGCTACAGCTCCCCTATCCTTCTATTGAATATGAGTCTCAACGTCCTTTAGATCTTATTCACTCTGATGTATGGGGACAGGCTCCCTTCGTTTCAAAAGGTGGCCATTCCTACTATGTGATCTTTATTGATGACTATTCGAGATTTACTTGGATTTACCTCATGTCTTCTTGTAGCCAGTTTCTTTCTATTTATCAGTAGTTTGCCACTATGGTTCGCACTCAATATGATTCTTCTATACGAGCTTTTCGTGCTGACTGCTGGTGAGTACATTTTGGCCGTCCATCGCCCTTTTTTAGCTGAGGGAACACTTCCTCAGTTTTCTTGCCCTTGCCCTGGTGCCCATGCTCAGAACGGCGTTGCTGAGCGCAAGCATCGTCATTCTTGAGACTGCTCGTGCTCTGATGATCTCACATCTTTCTCCTCGCTTCTGGGCTGAGGCTGTCTCCACGGCTGTTTTTCTCATTAATCGGCAACCTTCCTCTGTTCTTCATGGTTGTACTCACTATGAGCGCCTTTTTGGTACGCCTCCTCGGTATAGTCATCTTCGGTGCTTTGGCTGTGTTTGTTATGTCCCTCCTCGTGAGCGTACTAAGCTGACTGCCCAGTCCATTGAGTGTGTTCCTTGGCTATAGCACTGAGCATAAGGGTTATCGTTGCTATGATCCTATTGCTCGTCGTATGAGGATATCTTGTGATGTCACGTTTGATGAGTCTCGTCCTTACTATCCTCGCTCTTCCACCTGTGACAGTCCACCGTCCAGTCTCTCTTTCCTGACTCTTCCTGATTGGTCCTTTCCTTCACCACCTGTTTCGTCTCCATCGTCACTACCTCCTTTGGTATCTACACCGTCTCTACCACCATCAAGAGCACCATCTCCCACACCGCCATCACCACCTCCTAGTACCCCTTTAGAGGTTCCCTGTGAGCTCTCACCTTTTCCGCTACACTACTCTCTCGTCCGCGACCTTCTGTAGTTGAGTTGTCTTCTCCCTCCATCCTTGGACCAGCTCCCATTCCTCTGTATGATCTTCGTGATCGTAGTACCATCCTACCCGAGCCTAAGTATGGGTTTACAGCTGCAACTGTTGTTGAGTCTGCATCTTATCGGGAGGCTATTGTCCACCAGGTGTGGCAGCATGCGATGGCTAAGGAGATTGCTGCCTTAGAGCATACCCGAACTTGGTATATTGTTCCTATTCTTGCTCATGTTACCCCTATCACTTTCAAATGGGTCTATAAGATAAAGACTCGCTCTGATGGCTCTCTTAAGCGTTACAAAGCTCGTCTTGTGGCTTGTGGTTTTCAGCAAGAGCATGGTCGTGACTATGATGAAATCTTTGCTCCCGTTGCTCATATGACCACCATTTGGACCCTGTTAGCTGTTGCCTCTATTTGTCAGTGGTCCATTTCCAAGCTAGATGTCAAGAATGCTTTTCTCAATGGTGAGCTGCGTGAGGTCTACATGCAGCCGCCTCTAGGGTATTCTATCCTTGATGGCATGGTTTTTCGTTTGCGACGTTCTCTTTATGGTCTTAAACAGGCTCCTCGTGCTTGGTTTGAGAGGTTCTCATCTGTTGTCATTGATATTGGCTTCAAAGCCAGCGATCATGATCCTGCTTTCTTTGTCCACACTTCTCCTCGTGGTCGGACCCTTCTCCTTCTATATGTTGATGACATTATCACTGGTGATGACTCTCAATTCATTGATCTTGTGAAGAAGCGTCTTAGTGACCAGTTCTTGTTGTTTGATCTAGGTCCTCTTAGGTTCCTTGGGATTGAGGTTTCTTCTATGTCTTCTGGCTTCTACCTCTCTCAAGGGAAGTATATTCAGGATCTCCTTGCTCGAGCCGCTCTCATTGATCAATGCGTGGTTGACACTCCTATGGAGCTTGGGATACATCTTCGTCCCACTGATGGTGAGCCTCTTCAAGATCCCACCCACTACCGCCACCTTGTTGGGAGTGTTGTCTATCTCGGCGTCACTCGCCCTACATTTCTCACTTGATTCATATTCTGAGTCAGTTTCTGCTCCTACTCAGCTCCACTACACCCACCATTTTCGTGTCCTACGATATCTTTGTGGCACTGCCTCTCGTGGCCTTTTCTTCCCTCACTCCTGCTCCTTGCAGCTTCAAGCGTACTCTGATGCGACTTGGGCTAGTGATTCACTCAGATCGTCGTTCTCTCTCCGCTTACTGTGTCTTCCTTGGTTCCTCCTTGATTGCCTAGAAGACCAAGAAGCAGATTGTAGTGTCCCGTTTGAGTGCGGAGGCTGAGTTGCGAGCTATGGCCGCCTTGACAGCTGAGATCACTTGGCTGCGTTGGCTCCTAGAGGATTTTGGAGTTTTTGTCTCTCCACTGACTCCCTTTTTTGGACAGCACTGGTGCGATCAGCATTGCTTGGGACCCAATGAAGCATGAGCTCACCAAGCACATAGGTGTTGATGCTTCCTACATGCGCACGCAGGTGCAAGATGATGTTGTAGCTCTTCAGTTTGTCCCTTCGGAACTTTAGTTAGCAGATTTCTTCAGGAAGGCCCAAACTAGAGCTCAGCATAGCTATTTCCTCTCCAAACTCAGTGTCATTGATCCACCATGAGTTTGAGCGGGGGTGTTAGATGTATTGCATAGCTAGCTGTGTATTTACTCTATTCTAGAGGGTGTTTTCTGCATATTTGTGTAGTTACCCCTGTATACCTTTAGGCCCAGTTGGCCCATGGAAATACCAAGCATAGAATATTCAACATGTGTATGTGTGCGTGTGTGCGTTAGAGTGTGTGAGACTATTTCTCCTATGTTCGGTGATCTCAGAGCTTAGTCACGCAAGAAGAACTGGAATGTGCTGCCTGTGCTCCAATTTAAAACAAAAACTGTAGAACCATTGCTGTACACTGGAATATGTGATAGAAAACTAAACCTCTTGCCAAATCCTTTCTTAGTAGGCACTGGTTCCGTTATCTATATACTACCTCTGTCCACAAATATAAGGAATCATAGCATTTTTTAGAGAGATTAAGGATGAAAGGAAAAGACGCGTGTGTCCCTCATTAATGAGGGATGGTTGGATGGTTGAGGAGTAGGAGGGTGCTTTGGGGGTAAAATTGGGTGAAAATTATATGAGGGGTAGTTGGGTGTAGTACTCTGGATCCCTTATAACGGTGGATAACTTTTAAAACCTTGGATCCCTTATATTTGTGGATGGAGAGAGTATATACTAATTATCACAACTTGCACAGTGTTTCCATTCAGAGGATTTGGGCAAGCTAATTTTTAACATGATTGAGAAACTTATTAGCTGATGTGAGTTCTTGAACTGACTATGAAGTACTGGCATCGCTTCTGTGGTAATCTATCTGATTATATTTATATTTAATTTACTTAGATCATTTCAAATTCACATTTATGTCTTTTAAATGGATCATGTGAAATCCACGCTTCTAATGTAGATCGACTATGGGTGTGGAATAATCAAATGAAAAGACTATTCTTCTGAAGCAATAACCATGTGATGCTACATGAATTTATTTTGTTATTTTCCCTCTTGCTTTCAATATGTGAACTTACCGTGTAAAATATTTTGTGTTGCAAAGGTATTGAAGCATTAATTCTGATAGAATCGTTAGTCATAACAGCATTTTAAAATTTACATGTGCTATTGGAATTTGTTACTGCCCTTGAGGTTATGCTTTTAGCAAACTAGTAGCCTTTATTTTGTTTTTCTTTACAATGGTTGTTATGTCCAGGAATTGCTATTTGTGTGAACTTCTAATGTGGCACTGTGGGTTTGCTATTAGTTGGGAATTAGAGAGAAGAATTCTTAGTATCCTTTATTTGTTGGGTTTTTCTCCTTATAGATATATTGCATTTATTTGAGATATGTAATCTTAGAGATCGAAATTTTTACTTAGGGGTGAACTGTCAAATAAAGCCATCCCCATGTAAGTGTAGCATGTATCCATTAGCAGTAAAGAAATGAAGATGAATTTATCTAGTCTCTCCCAGTCTCCCTCAAGCTCTTCATCCCAGTATATATATAATGTCCTCTCATCCCAATCAAAGCCGACACTGCCGTCACATCCTTTAGTCGGTGTTTGCGCTCCATTAATCCTAGACCAACTACACTATGATCATCATGAACATGTTAATTATTGTGACAGCAGGTGGATTGATGAAAGGACGTGGTGGCCATAAAGTAGGGGAATGAAGCTAGCAAACTTTTTTCATGGCTACGCATTATCAACAAGGTAAGTTATACCCTATAGGTAAAGTTGTGACCAACAAGAGGCTTCATGATGGAATCTAAGTAGTGGCATGCTGTACCGTTTATGTGCTATCAACAACAAATAACATTTGAAATTGTAGTTGCTTGTTTACTGATTGCATGTTGTGACAACATTAATATTGATGCTATGTGCATTTGAATTATTTTTGCATGTTGTGCTTAGATCATGTAAAGATTTGGAATCTTCATTTTCAGTTTATGACTGCCAGAAGTTTTTTTCTTCTGCTCTTGAAATACAATGCATTGATCATTCAACCACGTGGCTAAATGTAGATATGTGCTGACTTAAAAATTGGTTGTCAATTTTCACGCATTAGACAAGCTTCAATTTAATACAACATAAAAGCACTCATTTAGAGGAGTTTAACATAGCAGGAATTCCTTCCTCCTTATGCTGTTGGAGCTTGCAAATCTACTCTTCTAAAAGGAGTTGGAGTTAATGGGTGTGTTCTATGTTACCTCCAATTCGAAAGATGTTCGATGGCAATAGCTATGTAGGCACGTGCTTTGGTGGCAATATATATGTGGACACATGCTACGTTTGAATGATCTTTTGTAAAAGAGACGGGCATTCTATGCATGTGTGGCCATGGGCGTAAAGTATCAGTAGTCCATAGAACACATGATGTGAGCATGTATAGTTGTATACAATTTCTACATTCAGGAATAATTATTGTTTGCAGTTTTTTACTTTATATCTCAAAAATATATTATGCATCGTAGGGAATTTGTTCCTTGTTAGGCTGTTGGAACTTGCAAGTGAAAATGCATAACTACTTTTCATGAATGGTGGTTTCCTGTTTAATTGGTTATAATCATATATGTTCATGCTTCACTTGGAAAAAAATCATTGAACTTGGTTATCTTAAGATGTTTCTCTAGATCAGTTCTTTTTATTGTGTCGGGTCATTCTTTCTATTATGTTTTGTGTGAATTGCAATAATTTTCTTTTGTATCTGAAACCAGGATAACAATGCCAGTTATACTTTAACTCAAAATAGTCTTTACTAAAATGAATTCCTCCTGCTTTTCTGTAAACAGGAACAGAAAACTACTTTTGTTCCCTCAGCCCCTAAAAGAATTGCCAGTATTCATGTGCTATATGGATTGGTGACACAATAACTAACATTACACATTTAACTAATATACCCAAAGTGGGAAAAAATGTTGTACTTGTAAAGGAATATTTGGAGTAGCTATTTGCCACCTGGAAGTAGTTTATTCCTAGGAAGCTGTTACTCCTTTCGTTTTTTTTATAAGGGTGGTTTTGAGAGTAAAATTTTGTACAATTTTTACAGCATTATCCGTGGTGGAGTGTTGACGTCAAGCACAAGGCGTAGGGCCAACACCAACTGACAAGATGGCTGCCAAGGGGAATACTGATTTTTGGAGCAGGGATTGATCTAACAAGATACATATAAGTTGTTTTCGTCTCAATGTACTTCCAAAAAGTGATTCTGTACAAACAGATTTGTTTGATTACATATATTTATAGTTGTTAAAATATTTCCAAAAGTAATGCAACTTATCCAGCAGCATGCTTTTATTTGCTGCATGGAACAAATGGTATGAAAATGGAACTATAACTTTGTTTGCTTTGTCTTAGGGATTGAACTGTACTGGGAGCGTCATGGATATTGCAAAAAGTGATTCTGTACAAACAGATTTGTTTGAATACATATATGCATATTCGACGGGTTGGCAATGAGGCGGGTGGGAGCCAGGTTGGGCAAGAACAGCCCTGCCCCTGACTCCCTCACCTGGCCCCGAAGCAGAAAACGAGGCCAAAACAGCCCTCACCCAGACCCCGTCGGGCCCTCGAAACCTAGTCAGGGCACTGTATGGAGGGAGGCTAGCGAGGCTGGCGACTGGCAGCATGGTGCTGGAGGGAAGCCGAGACACTGGCAGGAGGCTGGCGCCCAGTAGTGTGGTGAGGGAAAGAAGCCGCACGCGAGGTGCAGAACGGCGGTCGGCGCCTGGCAACGTTCCGTTCCGGGCTTCCGGCGCTCAGCGGAGTAGTGCGGGACAAAGCATGACCCTCGGCGGTGATGCGACCATAACTACTACGGTTGCAACTATTGATTACATCATATATAAACATGTGAACTCGTTTTACAACAAAGTTCAATTTTAAGTCTATTATAAATATGGTACTATCTAATATTGAAAATACATATATTTATTTGCTCAGAAGCAATCTACATATTTATACAAGTCTATCTAATATTATAAATATGTATTGAAAATACATATATTGAAAAGACAGTTGGAGATGTTGCTCATGATGCATAGTCATACAGAGATAAGGATCAAGTCCTCACGTTCTAAAATCCAGTTCGGCCTCCCAAGACAACTGTCCTTCAAACGCCTGTTATACAAGCTTTGTTTTGGGCCATGAGTACTTGATGAAAAGTTTTCTGAGTCCTCTTTCCAACAGATCTAACCTTACCTCCAAATTTTATCTGAGTTAGCCGGAATCACAGAAACAAGATGTTGCACCACCTGTAATGGACCTATGGGCTTGTAAATTTGTATTGGACCTGACCCAAGTGGGGCTCAAGTGGAGTGCACCCTAACCTGGTGGAGCACCCTAGGGACCGCCCCCCTAACTAGCGAATGTTCGCTAGTATCACAATTGGCGAACACCTTATCCCTCCGTCTATCTATCTAATCCACTTAGCCACAAGCTCTCTTGCGCATACGCCCATCTTCTGCTTGGCCTCAGACATGCCGCCTCTATGCTTTGCCTTCGACGCGCCGCCTTCCCCAATCCTCTTCACCTCCTGAAAAATTCTCCTTCGATGGAGTGCCCGAGATCACAACCCTTATCAGAGAGCTCAGATCCTCTCTTGGTCTCATCGGTAGCCCTATTCTTCCTCCTGAGTCTTGACAAGCTTATGTCGTCGAGAGCCCGGATCCCCTCCTGGCGCTCGCTGAAAAACTCAGGATCCCCACATCGGAGATCCCGGGATCCCCTCTCGACAAGATGCCAGCAAGCCCTGCCGCTTCCCTATCTGTTTCCTCCTAGATGGGTGACAAAATGCTGGTAGTGGTAACTGGTAAGCCTCATGTATCCTTTGTACCCAGTGAGACGTGGGCGTCTCATCGCCGACAAGTTCAACGCCTCATCCTAGCGTCATGCTTACTGAGATAAGTGGTAGAAACTTTCAAGATTTGAGTTGAAAGTCTAGAGCTATGGGTAGTAAGTTTTGAAAAATTGGAGTTGAAATTTCTGGAATTGGATGGATGATGATTTGAAAGTTCAAGATTGAGTATAAAGGTTTTTAGTTTTCAGATGAAAGTTTAAGATTTTGAATTTAAATTTTTGTAGTTCAAGATGGAAGTTTTGTAGCTGAAACTTTCCTATGATTTGAGTTAAAAATTTTGTTTGATTTGGAGTTAAAAGTTTTGTTTGATTTGGAGATGAAAGTTTCAAATTCCAGTTGAAATTTCTAAAAGTCAAACTACTTCCAAACTCTATTACCATGATGCATAGAATACAAGCATAGGAGGGGGGAGGGACACGTCACTGATGCAATCTTAAAAGGGGAAACACGTATAGCGTTAGGGAAAGTAATGTGTTCGTGTGATGTCACCCCTAGCGAGCCCCCACGTAGTAGGGTTTTCGCTAGGGAGCCCTTGATCGTTCTCCCACCCCTTTAAATAGTTAGGCACCCCTTTAGAGTCATTAGGGTTTTGTTAGATTAAAGTTTAGCCATTGCTACTTTACCTTGTAGTTGAGCATGTCGGCTAGACCGCCAATTACTTGACTTCGAAACCCCACCTTACTGTGTGTTTCATCTTATTGTGAGCTTTAATTTGTATTTGCAATTTAGATTGATTTTATCTTGTTTTTGCTTGTTTCTCGATTTGCTTGCAGGAATAAGATTGATCTGTACCAGCACGATCAACAACCCTCAGAGAGGCGTATCGATCACTAAGTCACAGCGCAACGTCTCGTATGGTTGTATTTGGGTCGTCAACGTTTCTCCCAAATTTTAGTTATCTTTGACTCACCGAATGATCGAGCCATCCCCCCTCACATCAAGTGATACCAGAGCTCTGGCGTATTAGGCGGCGAGGTGCAGGAGAGAGTAGAAGTGTGGTGGCGGTACAGATGTGCGATGCTAAGCCAACGCGTGATGCAGCACCGTTTGGGGCCACTACGACATGATGGAGTGATTAGTGACGGCTTGATGGATGGGGATTGAGGATAAAGTTAATGTTTCTCTTAATATATATACCTTCACCAACTGGGCCTAATGAGCTTGTTTGTATGGGCCATCTTCATGTGATATGGATCCTCAGGGCCTATAGGGTCCCTGCTGCAGGTGGAGACGTAGCCCTGCCCCACGGGTGGGATTTTACTCCTGACCCCGGCCCGTGGGGGTGGGGACTCCACCCTAACGGGAAAATTGTCACACCTAATTTTCGTTAATGCATTTTGGAAACATTGCCTAATCTATACTTTGGCATGGAGGCAGTGCTATGGTAGTTGTCTTTGCCTTATGGGACAAATGGAGTGGAAGTGGCAAGAGCGGTCACTGGAGATTGGACGTGATGGAGTACCGGAATCCTTGTGTTGGCTTGTACGCACCCCCTCTCTCTCCCCTTCTTTTCCATTTCCTGGAAATATGCTTGATCCCTATTGCTTCCTATCACTGCAGGCCTTAAGTTTGCTCAAGTACTGAGATGGTCTGATTCCTCCCTCACCTTACTGCCTTGATGAACATGCATTATATGCTTCCAAGTTGGCTTCAGGCCAGCTATAAATGATACTGAATACAAATATATGCAAGATATGGAAGAATAGGAAGACAAATATAAATGATACACATACACAAATGGCAAAAGACGAACACATATCCAGCAATTGAAACACCACAGGGTTCTAGCCTTATCCGTTTTCGCTTTTCTTTTTGCTCCTTGGGGGGATGCACCACGTGAAAAGCTCCTTTTTTATTTACAGAATTTTGAGTATACCCTCATACCATCTGACGCCTTATAATTATTTCCTCAACATGATGAGAAATACAATGTAAAGAAAACACAATTCTGTTTCTAGATGCAGTGTTACAAACCTACAAAGTAGAAGGTCCTTCCAAACCAACCCAACCCAACCCTTCCCCTACCCTCCCCTCCCCGCCCTACCCATTCACATGTTTGGTCATCTTCCCTAGCATCCCACCCCTCTCTCCTACCATTGCCAACGCTGTGGCCTGTTCGTCCTTTGTTCGGACACCCCGTTGCTAGTGGTCCTCCTGCATGACGACGTCAATGTCAGTGTAGAAAATATGGGATACACCCTAAGTCTACGATTACCACGCCATAAATACAGTATACCCAATAGTGTACAAATAGTCCGACTCGGATACAACTAGGACTGCTTAGGCCATCCAAGCCCATCCTCCGAGTTCTACTTGGAGAAGGGGGCACTCTTCGGGTATAAATACAAGGCCTCCCTTGAAGAGAGGACATTGAATTTCAAGCCAACGCAATCCACACCGAGTCAACATCCGAGAGAATCCCCGAAGCTAGTTGCCAATGACCTTGCCGAGATCTTTCCTCCTCGTGTTAGTAGAATAGGTTAGAGATAGGGTTCTATCTTTCTCCCAATTTGTACTAGGTGTGTCCACAGATCAATACATACAAACATGTTGTAAAGCTGTTACCCACTTTGGGGGGCCCGGACCTGTATAAAAATTTGCCTCCTCTTTCTTGCTACATATTTGTTTGCATCCTCATATTGGCTGATCCCCATATACACAAATACTGTAGTCAAAATATTACTTATCGACAATTGGCATGCTAGTTAGGGCCACTGATATTCAAAGGATTCGCAAAGAAATGACTTCAAGGAGCGGATTTTTTGATGAAGGATTTTACAATCACTTCTGACTAGGAGATACAACGCAACGAAAATTGGCCTACCCCTTTCAGATCGGAGCTTTCAATATCCTAGTTTCAAGGAAACACATATACCCAATCTACCAATGTAGATTGGAATATCTCGACAACTACTTTGACGACTGCCTCGTTAGGTACATGGGCTTGGATCCCAACGAGCCATCTGTGCTCCACAGCTTGGATGACGCTGAGTCCACGGCCTTAATATCTGACCGTGATGTTGGGGTCATCGAAAAGACCAACGACAACCGTGGCAACGATGGAGACAACAATGGCGATCAAGGGGGCAAGCGGCCGGCCGAATAGGTACCAGCCGATCCAACCGCCATAGGAACATGTAGAACACTCCAGGGTACACCTCTAGCTCAGCACACACCGTCCGGGGCAAGACTATCGCCTCCTCAGCAAGAATTCACCACCCCTGCTTAGCACATACTGAGTGCTCAAGACTTGCTAAGCTGACCACCTATTGATATTTTGGGAAACCCTGAAGCTAGGCCTAGGTTGAGTTGGTACAAGATATGATTGCCCAGCTGAATATTGCCCTGTAGTCTACCGAACTTCAAGGTTCTGAGGATCAACGATCCGGCAACGCTTGGCGAGCTGCTAAGAATAGAGCACCCATACCCGAACGGACCAAAGCGGTGACTGGAATGTTGACTACTGGCGTTATTTGTAAGAGAATCCTCCGCGTCATCGGGAGCAGCCAAGGGAGGAACCTTGACAATAGGACCGACGTACGGATGGCAGCAATCGACGATCATCATCACTGCAAACCGGATTGTAGGGATCAAGAGAGGCAAGAAGAACACACCCACTGAGATTGGTCCAAGATGCGCGAGCGGCTTCAGGACCGAGAAAAATAGGGATGCCAATGGTGCAGGCGTACACTTGACTATGACAATCCCTCATCTTCTTCCTCTTTGGACGTGAACCCAAGAAGGTCTCCCTGGTTTGACAACCGCTGACCAACCTTCAGGCCTGAGGGTGGCTGCAGCGCTTTCACTCCTTCCTTGAGAAGGGTGTACTAGACCCCAAATTCTGATCGCGGTTTGTGGAGAAGTACGATGGTAGCATGGATGCAAGCGTGCTTCCATTGTAGCTATTTGTTGGGGGGAAGTTACGCGATCGTTTCGTAATTATATGTGCACATGGTGCTTAGTTATCTCCTGTTTGCTTGAAGTTTCCTCCAACAACTTCTCATCATATTGGCTGTAGCTTCTAATGAAGAAAAGGCCCAGATTTTCGCATTGTCTAAAAAAAAAACTACTTCTCATGTGTCTTTTGTTTTGACGATTTCAGTAGTTCTGGGAGCACATCTGTGTATTTGAAACAAAAGCTTAGTTCTTCTGATTGTCACCATTTAAATAATCTTGTCTATGAAAATGCATGCTTTTAAAACTATTACCAAAGTTTATAAGACGTATTTGGTATAGAATTGTCTCCCACTAATCAATACATCTCATGCATATACCTGGGACACTAATACTAGTATACTTTTTTCCTTTATAATATTGACAATATGAATATTCAGATTTATGTCTAAAGGAAAATGGTTCTATACTCCTTGAGAGTACGTACTCATATCTCCATCCACTGTTCCATCTGCTGCCAGCCCCGATCGAGCCTCTTATCAGATCCACCGAGCACACCCGTTTAATTTTTGTTGGAAAATAGATCTGGTAAATCCTTAATTATCTCATACTAATCGGAAGCCTCTAATAAACAGATCGCATAAATCTATAGTTCCCAGGCAGGTAGTGCTAATTAAACCCAAGCGCAAACGATAAATCGGGTCCCGAAGAGATCTACCAGCGATTCAGAGGCGACGGCGACTCGGAGGCCGCGGCGGCCGGTCGGTGCTGGTCCTCGTCCTCCCAGGCGACGGCGTGGCAGGACCAGGCAACGGCGATGGTCCTCATCTTCCCGCGTGATGGCATGACGAGACCAGACGACGACGCGGTAGTTGAACTGACCCAGGCGGCGTTATCCTTCATCAAACGCTCGTCCCAGGCAGCGTCTCGTGCAAACCCTTTTTGATGCCGTCGACTGACGAAACCTCGATAGCCACAAGATCAGAACCTCTACGATCTGAGACACTAACATGCGTGGTTAGTACTAATTATTTCGTTATCTCGTGTTTTATCTTTCCATCCACCGGCTGTTTGCACTCGCATGATCGAATCAGGGGCAGATTCAACAGGGGGGCAGAGGGGGCCCAAGCACCACCTACAGCCCACCAGCCCATTAGTACCCCCTTACACCTCCAGCCCATTTTAGAGGCTTGCAGCATTGCTCAAGGCCTTAAGCCAGGCTTCAAAGTGAAATCCATTCTGTCGGCATCAGTCAAACAGCCTTGCCTCGCCTCATGTAGGGCCTGTTTGGCAGGGCTCCAGCTCCTAGATTCTAGTTTGGTGGAGCTGGAGCCCAACCAAATGGTCCAGCTCCAGCAAAAAATGGATCAGATCAGGCTGGAGCACTCTTAGAAAAAGAACTAGCAGGTTGGAGCGGGTCTCTGCCAGCTCCATGGCTCCAGCTCCGTCCATTTTACATATGTACCCATAGAAGTTGTATTGTAATTACCCGCAAATGCCATTGATATACCCTTATCCAGCCCCTCGGCCCCCTCCCGACTTCTCTCCCGACCTCTCCCAAATCCCCGAGAGTCCTGCACGCAAGGCTCCTGCTCCCGCTGCCGGAGGGGAAGCAGGCGGTGGCGCGGCTGGAGGGGGAGCAGGCGGCGTCGGCTGGAGGGGACGCAGGCGGCGGCGGCCGGAGGAGAAGCAGGCGGCGGTCGGAGGGGACACAGGCGGCGGCGGCCGGAGGGGAACCAGCGGCAGCTAGAGGGGAAGTAGGCGGCGGCAGCCGGAGGGGACGTAGGCGGCGAAGGCGGCGCACCGGCAGATCAGGCTATCTCTTTCAGGCTAAAATTGTCCATCTTCCCCCCACCTATCTCTTTCAGGATTTTTGGAGCTGATCAGGCTAGCCAAACACTTTCAGACCACCTCCAGATCCTACAGGATCTAGCTCTCGTTGGAGTTGGATCCAGGAGTTAGGATCTAGGAGCTAGAGCCCTGCCAAACAGGCCCGTAGTTGCCTTGGGACGGTGCGATTGCGAAGCCCGGAGAAATGGAGACTCCGGAGTCTTGTGGTGCGACTGCAGCCACGATTCCGTGAAGGCTAAAGGGAATTAAGGGTCGACAGGGCGGCGACGCCACTGCAGCAAGGATAGTGGCACCGCGGCAGCACCGAGCTTGTGGTAGGACCAGAGCGGCTCGCTCCTGCCTGTGTGGAGGCTGCAAGCAGCAAGCCCTTGCAACCGTGCTGCTGGGCAGTAGCAAGGCAGTCATCCACTGATCCACATCCAGTGAGTTAACTTTGTGCAGTTCTTCTAGATGATGAAATGAATCTGTAATGTAGTAGTCTGTAGTTCAGTAGAAAAATCGATTTATTTCTTGATTTTTTTATTTCTGACAGTTGCAAGAGATGGCGAAAAGAACATTGCATGGTTATTTTTTAAGTAATACAAGTAGTGCTGCTGCTGATGGTATCTTGAATGAATCATCGAAACCTCGGATGGAATTTAATCCAGATGACATCATTGTTGATCCAGCAAAGCGTATACCAAATGATGAGTATGACAATTCAATTACAGATGATGTAAGGTGCGCATATTTGTTGAGAGGTCTGACCCAAAAAAGAGATCATAATTTTCTCCAAAAGTTGCAGAATGGTAGTCAAAGGTCATTTCAAAAATTTTGGTTTGGTAGGTTTGATTGGTTAGTATATAGTGAAGAAAAGGATGATGCATTTTGCTTCTATTGTTTTCTTTTCAAAACATCAGGAAGGCCTAAAAAATTTGGTAGTGAAGTCTTCACAAGAGATGGTTATAACAATTGGAGGAAGGCACTAGAAAATTTAGAAAAGCATGTTGGTGGACCTAGCAGTTCTCATAACATTACAAGGGGAAAATGTGAGGACTTTAGGAACCAAAGAGCAGGTGTGGCTCAAAAACTCTCTGATCATGGTAATGGAGCTCAAATTGCATAAAAAATTCATTTGACTACTTTAGATTGTGCTAGATATCTCATAATGCAAGGAGAATCTTTGCGAGGACATGATGAGTCATCCACTTCTATCAACAAGGGAAATTTTAAGGAGTTGGTGCACTTGTTAAAACAGAAGGATGAGAAAGTAAAGAAAGCATTTGATAAAGCTCTATTACATTGTGTGGCGATTTCTGCAACAATTCAGAAGGACCTTGCAAAAGCTTGTGCACAAGAGGTTACAAAAGTGATTCTGGACGAGGGAGGAGATAAGAATTTCTCGGTGCTTATTGATGAGTCAAGAGATGTATCAATCAAAGAGCAGATGTTGTGCTTTCCCACAGGGGGGACACCGGTCACGAGGAAGGGGCCTTCCCACGGGGGGACAGTTTGTTCTTTCCAGCACGTGCGAGAACATGGCGAAGTACCAAATCCCCGACCTTGAGTTACCGGGCCTGAACGTTGCATTGATAATAGCGCCTTAGGCTTTGCTGGTATTTGGCAGCCCGTAACGCAGCTCGTCGTCGGCGATCCTCGAGGTAGTCGACGTCGTCGCGCCTCATTTCTTCTTGGCCATCTTCGGAGTACAAGTTCACCCAAGGTGAGCCCAAAGTGTGCTCGGAGGGGAGGACCGCCTCGGCGCCATACACAAGGAAGTAAGACATCTCCCCGGTGACGCGGCTAGGCGTGGTCTTGTTGGCCCACAGCACGGTTGGCAGCTCATCGATCCAACCAGCTAATGTTTATTGAGCTCATTGTATGTTCTGGTCTTGAGCGCCTTCAAGATTTCGGCATTAGCTCGCTCTGCCTGCCCATTACTCATTGGGTGAGCGGGGGACGCGAAGCAGAGCTTGATCCCGACGTCTTCGCAGTAGTCCCCAAAAAGGTTGCTGGTGAATTGTGCGCCATTGTTGGTGATGATTCTGTTGGGAATGCCGAAACGACTGGTGATGCCACGTATGAACTTGAGTGTCGAGTGCTTGTCGATTTTGATGACTGGGAATGCCTCCGGCCACTTGGTGAACTTGTCAATGGCGACGTAAAGGTACTCGTAGCCCCCGGGAGCTCAGGGGAACGGACCCAAGATGTCCAGCCCCCAGATAGTGAAAAGCCAAGAAAGGAGGATGGTTTGGAGAGCCTGAGCTGGCTGGTGAACCTGCTTTGCATGAAACTGGCACGCCTTGAAGCGACGAACTAGCTCAGATACATCCTGGAGGGCTGTCGGCCAGTAGAAGTCCTATCGAAAGGCTTTTCCAACCAGCGTGTAGAATGATGCATGGCTACCGTACTCGCCCTCGTGGATATCAGCGAGGAGCTCGTTGCCTTCTTCCCACGTGGTGAAGTTTAGGAGGACACTGTTTGAGCCACGCCGGTAGAGGTCCCAATCTACCAAAGCATAGTGCTTCCACTGACGTGAAATCCTCTCTGCAGCGGCGTCATTGTCGGGAAGGAAATTTTCTTTTAGGTACACCCGGATCTCGTCGATCCACGAGGGTTCCTGAGAACTCCCCGCAAGCGCGGTGCGCTCGCTGGGCGACGGGCCCTTGACAGGTTCCCCCACTGAAGGGGTCGCGTGGGTCACGGCGCCTAGGCATGAGGCTTCCCCCTCGCTTTTGTAGGCAGCTGAGACGGATGGCTGCGTGAGCCGGCGCGAGAGATGACACCAATCGTGAGAGCTCGTCGACAAGCATGCTGTCGTGGCGGGGCACGTGGTACAGTTCCAAGCTGTCGAAGTGCCGTTCCATTCTTATGACTTCGTCCACATATGCTGCCATTTGTGGATCTATGGATTGGTACTCCTTCGCGACCTGATTGACCACCAGCTGGGAGTCATCCTTGATAAGCAGGCGGCGGATCCCGAGACCTGCCACAACTCAAAGACCAGTGAGCAGGGCCTCGTACTCCGCCGTGTTTTTAGTGGCGTGGAATTGAAGTTGAACGACGTACCGGAGTACTTCACCTGTGGGAGAGGTGAGTACCACTCTAGCCCCCGTGCCCTGAAGCGTGAGGGAACGGTCGAAGTTCATTACCCAGTGCCTAGTTCTTTGCCCGCGCTCCCCATCGTCAAGGTTCGTGGATAAGTGCTCCTCGTCGAGCTCAGGCTTCGGTGTCCACTCGGCCACGAAATCGGCCTTGGTTCTTAATGACGTGACGATCCACAAAGTGCAAGTCGAACTCCGCAAGCTCGATCACTCACTTGACGACGTGCCTGGTGCCCTCTCGGTTGCGAAGGATCTAGCGGAGATGGTAGGAGGTTACTACTGAGACCTTGTGCACCTGAAAGTAGTGGTGAAGTTTCCTCAACGCGATCAGTACGGCGTACAACTTCTTCTGGGCTTGTGGGTATCAAGTTTTGGCGTCCCGCAGGATCTCGCTAATGAAGTAGACTGGGCGCTGCGCCTTATGACCCTATCTGGCCCCGAGCTCTCTTGCATGCTTAGGGCTGGCTAGGAGCTCAGACCCAGCCAACTGCTCAGGAACGGGTGCCACACATTGCTCGGGCACCGGGTTCCCGAGCTCGCTGTCCGGCCTAGACCGTGGCCTGGGGTGCACCGGGAGCTCGGACCTGACGCTGCGCAATTTCTTCAAGGTCATGCTCAACCACCAGCACCGCGCTCACAACTTATGGCATGACGGCGATGTATAGCAACAACAGCTCACCTTGCCTCGACGCCACAAGGACGGGCAGCAAGGTAAGGTACTACTTGAGGCCTTGCAGGGCATGCTCGGCCTCGGACATCCAGTTGAAACGCCCGGTCTTCTTCAGCAGCTTGAAGAGCGCAAGGCCACGTTCCTCGAGCTTGGAGATGAATCGCCCCAAGGCTGCCATGCAACCCATGAGGCGCTACACATCTTTGAAACATGTGGGGGGACGCATCTGCTCGATGGCCTGGATCTTCTCGGGGTTGGCCTCGATGCCTCGATTGGAGATGAGAAACCCAAGGAGCTTTCCCGCGGGCACCCTGAAGACGCACTTCTTGGGGTTCAGCTTCATGCACATAGTGTGGAGGCTGTCAAACGTCTCCACCAGGTCCTCGAGCAGCATGGCCTGGTCACATGACTTCACCACCAGGTCGTCGACGTAGGCCTCCACGTTGTGACATAGCTGCGATTTGAGAGTGATACGCTTCGAATGCTGATACATAAGACCAGCGTTCTTCAACTCAAATGGCATACACACATAGCAATAAGTCCCAATAGGGTTTATAAAAGAAGTTTTCTCCTCATCATCCCATGCCATGTGAATATGATGGTAGCCAGAGTATGCATCTAAGAAGCACAAAAGGTTGCACCCCGCAGTGGAGTCGACAATCTGATCTATGTGTGGCAAAGGGAAAGGATCTTTGGGGCATGCCTTATTGAGGCCGTTGTAGTCAACGCACATCTGGAGTTTGCTGTTCGACTTGGGGACGGCAACAGGATTCGCGAGCCACTCTAGGTGGATGACTTTGCGGATGAAGCCAGTAGCGAGCAGCTTGTCCACCTCGTCGCGGATGAACGCTTGGTGCTCGGGGGCTTCTCATCACACCGTCTGTTGCACGGGCTGCGTGCCCGAGCGCACGGCAAGGCGGTGCTCGATCACCTCCCTAGGGACCCTAGGCATATGCGACGATTGCCAGGCAAAGATGTCGGCATTAGCCCGGAGGAAGGCGACAAGAGCGCTTTCCTATTTGGCGTCTAGGCCACCGCCAACTTTGACGGTCTTGGACGTGTCCTTGCCCAATGCGACCTCCTTGATCGGGACGGAGTCGCTAGCCACAAGCCATGGCTTGGTGGCAGTAGAGGGACCCGAGGTCCCTAGACGCTCCTCGTGCTTGGGCCCAAGAGCCACGAGGTCCGAGGAGCGTTGTTTGGCGCAGGTGATGGCGCCTCTGAGATCGTCGGCGACGGTGATGGGGCCAGTAGGACCTGGTATCTTCATGGCGACGTCCGCTAGTGTGTGACCGCCATGAACTTGGCGAGCGTGGGGCGACCCAAAATGGCGTTGTATGGGAGCTTGTAGGTTGCCACATCGAACATGACGCACTCAGTCCGGAAGTTCTCCCGGTCCCTAAACGTAACGGGCAACCAGGTGTGCATGAGGGGCCAGGCATGTCCCCGTGTGATGCCGTGGTATGGGAGCGACGGCTTGAGGCTCTTCTTCGCGGCTTTAAGCTTGTCGTAGACCTCGGGGGACATGAGGTTTAACTCGTTCCCCATTGATGAAGACACGGCCCACCTTGATGTTGCAGATGGTGGGAGCGACGATGAGCTCCAGGCGCCTGTCCCCAGTAGCGCTCTCGGGGTGGTCAACCTGGTCGAGGGTGATCGTGGCCTCGGACCACTTGAGCTGCCTGGCGGTCTCCGTGCTCGGGGTGGCCGAGAGCAGCTCGCACCGCATCGACTTGAAGCTGCAACGCAACGGGTAAGTATAGGCGCCACCCTCGAGAGTAGCGACCATGTGCTTGGGCTCCTGGAACCCGAGGTCGAGGTTCTTGTCGTCGTTGTTATCTTGGCACCGGAGCTCCCTGGCGAAATTCTTCTAGCACTCGGCAATGTTCTTCACCGCCTGGCACACCGTGAGGTCGTGACAGTCGGTCTCGTGGACCAACACCACTTGCCAAGCTTCTTCTTAGCCCATGCGGAGGCTGTCTTCTTCTTGCTGCTGCTGCCGGCGTCATCGCAGGATGGTTTGCATGGCTTATCGCCTACGGCCAGGACGAAGTCCTTGGCGGGGCGCTTCTCCTTTCTCCGCTTCCTCCTTTCTCTCCTTTCGACGGAGCGGAAGGAACCGACGCCGTCGGCAGGGGCTTGATCAAGGCGCGGCGCATGCCGCACTCGGGCCTCCGCCATCTTGGCACATTTGTCAACCAGCGCAAACAGTTGCACCGTGGTCTCGACATCATGGGTGCCCAGCTTCTCGAGCATGCGCTCGTTGCGGACACCCTGTTGGAATGCAAGGATCATAGCATGTGCAGGGATCCATGGGATTGTGCTGTGGACCTGGTTGAAGTGTTGAATATACTGTCTTAGCAACTCGCCCTCCCGCTGCACCACAGCGTGGCAGGTCAGACTGCATAACAGGTTGGACTACATCCCAGGTCATGGGAACGTGCCCTAGAAGTTGGCCATGAACTGGTGGCACAAGTCATCCCACGAGAAGATGGAGCTCGAGGGGAGATTCATGAGCCAAGAGCGGACCTAGGCCTTCAAGGCTAGAGGGAAGTAATTGGCCATCACCTTCTTGCTCTCGCCTGTCGCCTGGATGGCGGTGGTGTAGATTTGGAGGAACTCGACAGGGTCGATGAAGTCGTTGTACTTCTTCGGGATGTCTGGGCGAAACTTGATGGGCTAGCAAACCTGACGGAGTTCCTGGGTGAAAGCGCGTTACCCAACCCTGTACAGAACGACGCCAGCGGGCGAGGTGTCGGGGTCACGCCCATAGGTCGGAGATCCACGGCCCCTAGATGGTGCTTGGTCCTTTGCGAGCTCAGCCACGTTGCAGTGCCTCTCTCGCCCGCGCTCAAGCGTGACGCACACGTCCTCGTGGGCCCGCTCGTTGAGATGAACACACAGGTCCTGTTTCTCTCTTCCAGCTGGGGGAGCAGCATGTCAACCTGTAGGCCTCGTAGCCAGTTGTCGTTCAGCCCTGATGCGAGTGGCTTGTTGCCCCGTGTCGAAACCGACGGCGGGGTCAACTTAGACGCCGACCTAGGGATGGTGCAGGAGCTGGCGGCTGCCACATGGCGGTGTGCCATGCCGACCAGGTCGGCGATCTCCTTCATCCAACGGTCCTCCAGGGTCTCCCCAGTGGCTTGAAGAGGAGGATGGTGGAGGAGCACCTGTGCAGCTAGCTAGCCGCTCCCTAGGCTGGTTGAACCAAAGTCTGGCCGGCGACGGGCCGTCGCATGTTGGAGGCGGCGGCGGCACCATTAGGGCACTCGCCATCTCCCTCAGCGCGCGGAGGCGCCGAGTTCGCCTGCCCTGCTTGGGGGGCGTTAATACGGCGCTGGCTAGGGTCGGTCCTGCTGTGCCGGTGGGTGCTGTGGAGGTGGAGTCGGGCACTGCCCTGCAGCCACAAGCTCCTCCACTCCGTCCTTGGAGTTGAACTCACAGCAGCGGTGTCTACCCGACATTCTGCTCCTCCAAGACGGGAAAACAACAAGAAACCACATCAAACGTACCAGCCCCCTACCAGGCGCGCTAGCTGTCGGTGTGGGTACACCGCCTGTAGGGATCCGACGGGACTCCCTTTGTGAGTTCGGCGGGGGAGGGGGGGCTGAATGCGTTCGACTTGTCATAGGTTGATTCTCAAGTAAATGCAACAAGGGGTTTATATAAGTTCATGCCGCATGGTGGTGTAATACCCTACTCCTGCTGTGTTCTTGGTTTTTTTTGGTGGTTTGTGAAAAGCGCTTACAGAATTTAGGCTCTCTTGAGGTTCGATCAGGTCTGAGCCCCTATCCCTCTTGGCCTTGGTTCTCCCCTTATAGCTTTTTGGGGGAATACCACAGTTGCCGAACTATGGAAATAACGTACACCATTATAGAATTAGGTATGGTAGGTTTTGCCACCCTCTGACTGGTGGGCCAGCTCGCCGCGCTCCTGTGGCCCCTCTTAAGACCGATCCGGAGTGAGAAGGCGCCTGCCAGCCCACGTCTCCTATCAGGAAAGTGTGATGATGGTGCTTGGCATGGGGTACAGAGCCGTCCTGTCCCCCACGCCTCACACCCGGTAGATATACATCCCGTCGTCCTTAATGGGAGAGGTGCGGGAAGACCAAAGCAAGGCAGCATACTCTGTCACGTCGTCATTAATGCCTCTGCCTCCGCGCCTTCCTCGAGCTGCTCGGGGGAGCTGAGCTTGGGGGTAGGGCAAGGCTGTACCTCGAGCGTGGCTACTGCGGCCACGAGCTCGGGATACGCACTGAGCTCAACCCTTATAGCCGCGAGCTCAGGGCCTTATCCTTTGGACCTGGGGGACCCTAGGTGTAGCTTTGTGGTTGTTGTGAGTTGTGCGTATGGCCCTTGGCAATGTGATGATGTGGCGTCAAGCCGCCCCGAGCCGCCGGTGGTAGGGAGCCCTGGTTCCCACTTCATCGACAGCAATGAATGCAAATGTTATGTTACGGTGGTATTTCTCAACCCCTGCTAAGTAATAATCATGTTCAGTTATAATAGATACTGTCCAATAGGCCTTCCATCTTCTCTTAAATTCATGCACCCGCCAAGGACAGCTGTACCTCACACACTGCACTTCATAAACTGTCATGCATAACTTCACAACGCTGAAATTCCTTTGCAGAGACACCACCTATTTCTTCATTGCCTCCTTCAACTCCTCTATATTAGCATATTTCACACCCTGCACTACCTCATTCTCCTTGTACTCCCACGACACGTAATGCCCCTTGGAGATAACAGGACCAGAAAAATCTTGGCCCGTTCATTCCCCGAGCATTTCATTCCCCTCTTCCTCATCTGACGATTCATCTTTATCAGCTTCCTCATTTTCTGAATCTTCCTCTCCATAAGCTCGGCAATACTACTGATTTTCTCACCCTCGTCGGCTACTCCGCTTGGTTCAATATCACCTTCTGCATGGTCACTCCCGTGTTCCTCCATAGTTCTCTCATGGTGTTTCACAGAACTTGGACCCTCATGTTACATAGCCATATCCACGTTACTCTCCTTCTCATACACTTGCACAAGCATGGCAAATGGCCAGCTATGCTCAATGCCATCTCCACATACTTTCTCCATATTTCAGTGCAATCTACCGACATCAGTTCCCAAAAAACCCTTTGGTTGCATGGCTGACTATGACATGCATTGTAATCTCGCGATTTTGTGGATCTATTCGAAACCCTTGCATCAACTAGTTGCACACAGCCTCAAACCTTCTTTCTACTGCTCTATCAATGCCTCTGGTCATTGTCTTAAATCTGATAGATCTACACTGTTTGGCCTGTATCTAACATTCCTTTCACGTAAAATAACTGAAAAACTACCTTACTTGCCATATCTGCCCACGCAACAAATATAGGCCACGTTAAATAACTTTAAGCCTACAGTGCTAGCCTACTTCAAGTACTACTGCTAAAGGGCGGAGGTATAAAACCATCATCTTCAATCTACGCACTAACACTATATAAAACAAACATAGTCCATTGATACTATTAATTGAACAAAATAGTTTACTAACGACGTACTTTGCTTATGACTACTACATCTCATACGCTGCTCCTAACCGGCATTATTCATTTACTAAATCTCATACAATATTCATACTAAATTTACCTAAAAAGAAATCATAATGTTTAAAGAAAATTACCTGTAGATGAGTGCCACAAACAGGCAGGGCTTCGCCACTTTCCTTATCCTCTTCCCTCTGCCCTCTTTTCTTTTTTTCTTGAATTTTACTGTATTTAATGAGTTTTTAGGGAAAGGGAAGGGTATTTATAGGAGAGGGAAATAAACTGTCCTAGCGAAGGGCGACTTAGGGATAAACCACCCTCCACTAGGACGGTTTTTGTTACTTCTATAGGTGCCCCCCTCCTCTTGGCCAAGGGCGCCTGTAATTTTGCAGGCGACCCCTGAGGGGGATAAACTGCCCTCCACGAGGGCAGGAAGAGGTCGCTCGTAAAAATACAGGCGCCCTGACTCGCCCAACCATGCCATGTCAGCTAAGCTGCCCTCTAGGAGGGCGGTTTTAAAAAGAAACCCTCCCAGAGAACGGGAGGAGTATATTTCTACAAAATTTGAAAAAAAATATAGTTTTGTAAATTAAAAAAATAAATATGAAAATAAAAAATTCATGTTTTTGATGCGAACGGCCGACGGAGGAAATGAGCTGAAATCTGAATACAATCCATCTTCATCTTCCGTATTTTAAATACAGTTAATCTTTTTTGTTGGTAGATTAGATCGATCGAGGATCTATATTTGCAGTAGCTGCAGCTGATGATTAACTATGCACCTATTCAGCTGTAGTTATACTACCGGTCTATTTTAGTATTTGACTTACGTCCAAAAAAATCAGTATACGATACCAATTTCAGTGCCTAATAATTCTGCTCCAATTGGGTACGCGTGCTTTGCTGAAAATATGTTGGACCACTGACATGAAAAGTACTGCTACTAAATAAAGAACAGTATATACTACGGCTACTAACTAAAAACAGTATATACTGCTGCTTTGTAACAACAGTATATACTTACGTAGAAATGGTATATTACTAACTAAAAGAAGTATGTACTGCTGCTAAATATAAAATAAATAGTATATACTAAAAAGGTATATGATGCTGCTTAATAAAAAGTAGTATATTCCGACCAAACAAAAAAAAGGAGTATAAACACCTTCAATGTGGAAAAAAAGTAGTACGTACTGAAAAAAAAGTAGTACATACTCCTCCATAGAGGAGTGCAGTATATACTTACTCTCAAAAAAATAGTATACAAGGATGCATGGATGGATCAATAATTGATTAGAATAATCATCTTCTCCACCGGCTGATTTTCCTGGCTCCGTTGCACATGCATGCGAAAAAAAACGTATTTCGGAATTTGTCTTTCAAACCGGCTCTTGCGTTTTCTATTAGATTATCCAATAAGGATGTGTTTGGTTCCAGGAATTTTCTAGGTTGGGATGGGGCCATCCCATTTTTACGGGTGTTTGTTTGGGGATTAGATGGGATAGGATGGACCCAATAGGGAATATTTCACTAATATTCGGGATGGCCTGGTCCGGGAAAAACGGCCGGACCGCGCCGACCCATCTCGCGGGCGCGTCGCACGCGGTGAGTTTCTCTGCCTCGCCCTTGCGATCTAGATCCAAAAAGGAGCCCCTGCATATGTGGCCCGACCGCTCTTCTCTTCTCCATCCCCAAACCCTAGCATCGAGTAGGCCACACAGCCAGGTGGCGGGGAGCAGGCAGCAGCGGCAACAACGGCGAAGACCCGGCCAGGCGGCGGGGAGCAGGCAGCTACGGCGACGACCCTGCAGGCTGCGTCGACTCGGCGAGAGCAGCAGGCGACGGCGGCGACCAGGCACAGGGCTTCGAGCAGGCAGGTAGCTCATCCCTCCCCCTCCCTCTCTCTCTTTCTCTCTCTCTCCCCGACTGCTCATCCCTCTATTTTCTGATATGAACAAGTATTATTTTTTGATGTGAGGGTACGATACACCGGCTGCAGTGGCAGTTGCAAGTTGGGGGTATGATACACTGAGGATTGTTGCATTATTGGCATGTTGAGATGATAATGCAAAACACTTTAGAACCGATGCTTTTTGCAGAATAGATTATGTTGTGCTGTCAAGTGTTGATAGAAATGACCTTCCTGATGGTGGAAGTGGCCATTTTAGTGTTGTCAGTAAATTGGTGGATGCACTATACTGAAGAAACTTTTAGCTTCTCCTCAGGAATTGAAACCTGGATTGACTTGGAGGTCTTGAGGTCCAGGATTGTCTTAGGCTGTCCAACAATAATGACTGTTAACCTACCACTTCTAATTTTGAAAACTAAAGCTGAGGGATAATTTTAATTCCACTTCTTAGGAAAGTGAGTGGTACTGGTTGGGATAAAAAAAATTTTATTATCACTCTTGATGTAGAACACTACAACGACTATGTCGAGGCATACTTTGCCATCTTGCAATTTGGTCTTTAGATATTTCTATTCTATCCACTTATTCAGTAATTTTAATTCCATGGTAAGATCACAAGGGCGATGCTGGGTATTTTAACAGACCTCTTGTCAACTATGGTGAGATGCTTACCATCTTTGGTAGCATCATGGCTACAAGAAAGTTTACAAAGGACTCAAACTCAGTTCTGGGTACAGAAGATGCTGATACTAAAAATGAATAGGAGAATGATGGCACTGCCACACTTAATGATCATGCGGAGACATCATCTGCGAGCAAGCCAAAGAAAGCCAAAACAAAAGACTGAAGATGAGGGGCTGATTGGTGCATTTGAACGTGTTGGTAACAAGCTTGCCAACGCTATAATTGCAGCTGGTGGCTCTAACATTGATGTCCCCGCTGATTTGTTTAACAACCTGAAAAGCCTTCCAGGATTTGAGGAGGTTCACATCTTTTTCTACTATGCTTATTTGGTGGCCAACCTTTACATTGCTAGAGCTTTCAATGGACTTCCACTCACCCACAAGCTGAATTGGGTTGCTATATTCATTAGTGAGAAGTTTCCTGGCTCAATATAGGGTTATGTCTTCAAAGCTGGCTATTATTTTGCTATTATGAACTGTGTTTCATGAGTGTTTTCATGAGTGTTTCCATTATCTGTAAGGCATGAACTTGCCCATTATATGTAAGACTTGAACTTCTATTATGTGTTCTAAACTTTCTATTATCCGTGAGGATTGGTGTGTGCTAAAATTGCTACTTTTTGTGTTGGGTTATGCTAGATGCAATATATGATGTCTATGATAAGTTCCACATTGCTTGTACATGTCTATGATGAGCTCTACATTACAGACACATGAGTAGTTGGTTGTAGAGTATCTCCAGTTAATTACAGTAATATGCCTGTACATGTATCACTTGGAAGTAATTCGCAAAACCAAGTGTCATAGCCTGTACAGCCTCAGCTAGAAGGAGTTGGAACATTATTTCTGATTTTATATACATGTCTGATTTTATATGCATTGCCATACTATCAAGAGGGGTGGTAATCTTAGCGAAGAAGTGATCAAATTGCCGCAATAGGTCATGCATGCTTGGTCCATCTATTTTCCTTGATGTTTGTTGCTCAGCGGTCTGACTGGGCTATCCCAGCTGGTCATACTGGCCTGCCGGCGAAACGGGAATGGGGTCCCACATTTTGTGGGGACGCGCGGATCTCCGGCCATGTCAGCTCCTCCGGGCCCACATTCTGCACAAGAGACGGCCAGCTACGGCTGCCGTTATGATAAGTGCCCGGGGCTCGGGCATCGCCCAGGCCCGGGTGCGCCTTCCCCGGACGCGTCGCGATGATCGTCTCGCTGAGTGCCCGGGGCCTGGGCACCGCCCGGACCTTGGCGGCATCTCGCTCAGCCCCGGGGCGCCATCTCCATCGGCCTCGGCCCCGGGGCGCCATCGCCATCGGCCCCGGGCCTCACTCCCGAGCACCATCTCGTCATCGACCCCGAGCCTCACCCCCGGGGCGCCATCATATCTCCCCGGACCCGGGTGCCGATACCCCGGTCCCGGGCGCCGATCCCCCGACCCCGGGTATCGATACCCGGTCCCGAGGCCGACTGCCGACTGCCCGGGTGCCGATCCTCTCAGTCCCGGGTGCCGATCGCCCCGGTCCCGGTGCCGATCGCCTCGGCCCCGGGGGCCGATTGACTCAAGAACTCAGCGGACCAACTGCCAACCACTTGCATTAATGGCGAGGCGAAGGGGCGCGTCGCCCCTGTCGCTAGCTCTGCCACGCGTAGACGTCTCACGACGGCCCCCTGTGGGCGTGCGCCCTGTGTAGTCAGAGACTTTTGACTTCGGCGGCGACGGCGTGCGCCGTCACATCCCCACGTCTCGATGACTTGGCCGCCTGCAGCAGATCTACTCCGGCATGGGCACAGCAGGCGGGCGTGAGCGACTGGACGTTCCTCCAACTCCGGCGTGGGCGTCGCAGGCGGACGTGTGCACAGGAGAACTCACTGAAAAATCTCTCTCTCCGTGTACTGGCACTGTGGACTCCCTTGATTCTATAAAGGAGGATCCGAGCCGATGAGGAAGAAAAAAAGGAGGCTTCAGCATTAGCAACCGCCGAGGGCTCCCGGTAGCTCCCGCTCTCTGGCTCGCTCTCTCGCTGCTGTTCGTCTTCTTCGGCTCCGGCCGCGAGCTAAGCTCACCTTGTAGCACAGCAAGCCATATTCATTTCTCCCACATAGCAAAACACACACAGGTGTAGGGTATTACGCCTCCGTGCGGCCCGAACCTGTCTACGCCTCCTGTCTCTCTTTCGTGCCATTGTCGGGATTCGGACGGTCCGATCCTTGAACGGACGGTCCGAACCCCGCTATCTCTCAGCTCGGGCCCCCGGCTCCCGAGCATCGATCGATCCATTCGTCCACCGGACGTCGCATTCGCCTGAGAACTACTCCCCTGGCCGAATCTCAAAAGGGGGGCCTCCAGAGTCCCCGCCGTCGAGGTTTCATCCTCCGACAGCTGGCGCACCAGGTAGGGGAGTTTCCTTTTCAGGTGGCATGCCGGCGTCCCCAACACCGGCACACTCCATGGCAGGAGGCCATCGTCCGCATGACTACGGCGAGGAGTCCGGCGGCTACACCCCACCGGGCAAAATTAGCCCCGCGGCGGGCCCGCCGCGTTCTCCCTCTACATCTTCTTGGGGGCGCGCGGTGCGCGCCGCGCAGGCCGAGTTCGCTCAGTACGCGGCTTTGGCCCCTCCCCTTGCGGAGGGAGCCGGCAAGTGCGCCGCCGGATCCGCCGCGACCTCATCCATGAGGCGCGAATGGACGCGCCGCTCCACGGCGCGCCGCAACCTCGACTTCCAGCCTCCGTCACCGCAGGAAGCCCTCCTAGCGGCGGAAGCCCTCCTGTGCCACCCCCCGGTGTTTACCGGGGCCGGAGGCCAGGAATGGCGCTGGCTCAACAAGGTCACCCACCTTGTGGGCGCAGCCCATCGCCAGGTCGCCGCCGGCAGCAGTACAGGGGCCGGGAGGGCCGGCCGCGCAACTTCTAGCGCGAGCCGGCCCGCTGCCCCGAGCCAAGGTCAAGCCTAAGGCGCGGCGCCACGCGCCACGCCCGGGACCAAGAACGGCCAGGGCGACCACCGTCACCGGCGAAACCGGGTGCGAGCTCTTGAGGACGCCTGGGTCACAATGGAGCGGCAACGCGAGCGGCGCGCGGACGCCGCCAGGTGTTCCGAGGCCCAGGTCTCCAGCTCCAACCTACTGACGGGGAACCGTCACCCATCGCCCGAGCCTGCTCATTACGGCGGCTCGGGTTGCCTGGCGCTCTCCCCAGGCCTCCGGCAAGTACGCTGGCCGGCCAAGTTCCGTCCCAGCTTGCCGGAGAAGTACGACGGCTCCATCGACCCTGCAGAATACCTGCAGCTCTACACTACTGCCATCCAGGCGGCTGGCGATGACGAGAAGGTGATGGCGAACTACTTCCCCGTCGCCCTCAAGGCCCAGGCTCGCTCCTAGATGATGAACCTCCCCGAAGGTTCGATTTACTCGTGGGAGAATCTCCGCCACTAGTTCGTGGCGAACTTCCAGGGCACTTTCCCGCGCCCTGGGACCGAGGCGGACCTCCACGCACTGCGCCAGGGCAGGGGCGAGTCGCTGAGGAGTTTTCTGCAACGCTTCAGCCAGGTCCGTAACACTATCCCCCACATCGCTCCTCACACAGTCATCCACGCTTTTCGCTCAGGCGTGCGGGACAAGCGCATGCTCGAGAAGCTGGGCACCCGCAACGTCCAGACCGCGGCCGAGCTGTTCAGCCTCGCCGACCTCTGCGCCCGCAAGGAGGAGGCCCAAGTGTGGAACAGGACACGCCCGGAGACCCCTGACGAGGGCCCCGAAGAGGAGTCCTCACGCTCCGCGTCACGTCGGGACAGGAGGAAGCGCCAGGAGGACAAGGCGGCCGCCGAGCACTTCGCCTGGGCTGCTATGGGCGCGCCCCGGGTCGACGACGCCCGCGGGGACGACAACAGCGGCAAGCGGAAAAGGGCCGCACGTGCGCCGTCTCCGCCGGCAGCGGTCCGGAAGTGGTGCACCGTCCACGAGACGGATTCACAGATCTCACGGAGTGCCGTGCCGTCCAAAGCTTGGCCAAGCAGGTCAAGTACTTCCGGCAGGAACCTTAGCGGGCCAAGAGCGATCCCTCGGCGGTTCGGACGGTCCGATCCCTCGGCGGACGATCCGATCGAAGCGCCTCGAACGGTCCGACCCTTAGGCGGACGGTCCGAACCCCGCTCCCGAGCCAGAACAGCTTCAATAGGGCGCGAGTACCCGGACAGCACCACCTCGGCAAGGGCGGGTCCGGGGAAGTCATCCCGATATGGTCCATGTCCTTACCCGGGCCCCCGTGCTCGGGCACATATCGACCATACATATCAAATCACATTTCAGTCCGGGGCCCCCTGGGTCCCGGACACATATTTGAGCCGAGGCACGGATTCCCGAATCCGCGCCCCGGGCCCGACACCGAGGTGCCGAACCAGGGCGGCCTCGCCAAGGCGAGTGCAAGTCTAGGAACGCGACACCCGGAATAGGGCGCGATAGCCCGGACAGCACCGCCCCGGCGAGAATGCGTCCGGAAGGTCGTCTCACATCCCATATTCAAGCCCGGGCCCCCGGAACCCGGCTTATATCAAAACCATATTCCAGTCCGGGGCCCCCGGGTCCCGGACACATATCCTCCGCATGACAGCCGGGGCCCCCGGGTCCCGAGCACATGCCTCTCCCCAGTCTCGAGGCTCGCAAGGGAAGCGAGTCCGAGCTCCATCCCTAGGCACATCAAGCATCTTCACAAATCTATCTGTATAAACATCCTGTAAGTTGCGGTGAGCCCGGGCCAGCGCCGGATTTCTCCAAAATCTCAGCGCTGGCCGGGGCCCTAGGTATATACACTTTACATAAGCAGCGTTTTTAATATCCTTCCCAGTCTCGTTCCTCTCGTCTTTTTCCGTGTGTTGCGTTCGCGGCAGTCTCACCCCCTGGGGGTACCATCGGGCCGCGCCGGTACGGCGGCTGGATTATGCGCAAAACCCAGCCGCCATACGGGCGCGACCACGAGGACGCCTTCGGGAGGTGATTGACGCCACGGCTCGTAGCATGGGACGGACAAAGGAACGAACCGGACGCTCTCACAGTTCGTCATGTGCAGATTATACCAATTCCCGGCAGGATTTAGGCAGGCTTTCCGAACCCTGACGCGGGCTACGGAGCCCGGCCTGGCTGGCTCCTCCCCGGCAATCGCCGAGGCACGGGATGCTCCGCTGCCTGATGACCCCGTGCCCGGTCAAGCCAGTTCCCCCGGCCACGCGGCACTCCCACGGCCAATGGCGCCTAGGGGCACGGAGGGCCCCCGGATCCGGGAGATGGAAGGAGTCCAACCTGCGAACCTAATCGATTCGCCAAGACCCGCGCTCGGGTGCTCGCGGTCCTGGGGGACCAAGTTCCCGGGGCACGGGCAACGACTCAACCGTTCCGCGCGACTCGTCCCCGGGCCCTTCACGATCCTCGAGGGCCGAGTTCCCGGGGCGACTCTCGCCGCTCTCGGAAGCCGGGCTCCCGGGGTAGGCGGCTACCCGAGACGCTGCGACCGTCCGCAGCCGCTAACGCCCCGAGTCGGAGGGTGCCTGGCACTCGACGCTTCCCGGGAAATCAATAGCGTCACCAACAGCAGACGCGAACAATTCCCGGAACAACACCATAAGCAAAGGTACGAA
This sequence comes from Oryza meyeriana var. granulata, assembly GCA_003991445.1. NCBI lineage: Eukaryota > Viridiplantae > Streptophyta > Magnoliopsida > Poales > Poaceae > Oryza > Oryza meyeriana. The sequence continues at coordinate 152,655 of RYFJ01001612.1, forward strand.
AATATAAACGTCATCAGATATCTATACAAATATCTCTCTTTTTACAAATCTCTCTCTTTTTACAAGACAGGCAAAACCAGAGCGCAAGCACGAGCGAGGCCCGGAGATGTTGTCGCACGGGGGGCGATCACCGGTGTACTTCTGACCGGGCCCCGGGCGACGTCGGAAGGGGAGCGCTCGGGGGCATGGAGGGCCCCCGGGCCCCGAAGGTGGCCGCGGATGTCGTCAGAAGGAAATCGGCGTCTTCCTTGACCTCTTCGTCGGTCATCGGCTCCACCAGATGCTCGCGCCTGGAGATGCCGTTGCACGGGGAGGGGTCGCTGGCCTTCTTCGGACCGGACCCCGGGCGGCGTCAGAAGGGGACCGGCGTCTTCCTAGGACTCTTCGTCAGGCTTCGGCTACACAAGGTGCTCGCCGCGGTCGAGGAACCCTGCCTCTGGGGCAGCGGTCTCGGCCACGGCCTCCCGCGCCTCCTCGCGAACCACCACGGTTTCCTCGCGCGCAGCGACCTCTCACCCCCGAGACGGGAGCCCGGCCTCTTGGACCCGGATGCGCTCCTCCCGGGAGAATATTTCCTTCTCCCGCGCCTCCATCTCGGACCAGGCCTCGTCGGCGGCAGATTCGGTAGCGGCCTCCGATCGGACGACGCGCCTCTCTGCTGCCGCGATCTCCGGCCAGCGGGTCGCCACGAAGATCTCGGTGGCGACGGTGCGGGCGGTGAGCTGCTGCATCGCCATCGCGCTCGCTGCCCCCGGGGACTAGGCTCCTGGGGCAAGCGGCCACGCCCGGGCCCGGAAGACGGACTTGGGCGCTACGGCCGTCCACGGTAGCTGGCGCCCGGAATCGGACGGTGCCTGCTACGCGGCGTTCCCGGACCCGGGACGACAAGAAACCAACAGCAGCAGACATGAGCAATTTTCGGGATCGCCGCGGTTTCCGCGCATACGGCGGTCTCATACTCCCGGGTCGCGAGCCGGCCTCGCAGGCCTGGACGCGATCCTCCCGGAGAGTGTTTCCTTCCCCCGCGCCCCCATCTCGAACCAGGCGCGGGAGGCCTCGTCGGCGGCGGATCTGGCGGCGGCCTCCAATCGGACGACGCACCTCTCCGCTGTCTCGATCTCTAGCCGGCAGGTCGCCGCAAAGACCTTGGTGGCAACCCTACGGGCGGTGAGCTGCCGCATCGCAATCGCGGTCGCTGCCCACCCGCTCTCGATATCCGCCCGGACCCGGGCGGACTCCCGCCGCTCCTGTCGGGCTGCCGCCTGCACTTGCCGGCGGCGATCGTCATCTGCTCCAACGCGGAGTGTAGCGTCGCGTGTCCGCACGCCGCTCACGTTCGCCGAGCAGCAAAAAGTACCGGGGTCCGCTCCCCCACGCATCGCCCAGGCCCGGGTGCGCCTTCCCCGGACGCGTCGCGATGATCGTCCCGCTGAGTGCCCGGGGCCCAGGCACCGCCCGGACCTTGGCGACATCTCGCTCACGCGCCATCTCCATCGGCCTCGGCCCCGGGGCGCCATCGCCATCGGCCCCGGGCCTCATTCCCGGGCACCATCTCGTCATCGGCCCCGGGCCTCGCCCCCGGGGCGCCATCATATCTCCCCGGACCCGGGTGCCGATACCCCGGTCCCGGGCGCTGATCCCCCGACCCCGGGTATCGATGCCTGGTCCTGAGGCCGACTGCCCGGGTGCCGATCCTCTCAGTCCCGTGTGCCGATCGCCTCGGTCCCGGGGGCCGATTGACTTAAGAACTTAGCGGACCAACTGCCAACCACTTGCATTAATGGCGAGGCGACGAGGCGCGTCACCCCTGTCGCCAGCTCTGCCACGCGTAGACGTCTCACGACGGCCCCCTGTGGGCGTGCGCCCTATGCAGTCAGAGACTTTTGACTTCGGCGGCGACGGCGTGCGCCGTCACATCCCCACGTCTCGATGACTTGGCCGCCTGCAGCAGATCTACTCCGGCATGGGCACAGCAGGCGGGCGTGAGCGACTGGACGTTCCTCCAACTCCGGCGTGGGCGTCGCAGGCGGACGTGTGCACAGGAGAACTCATCGGAAAATCTCTCTCTCCGTGTACTGGCACTGTGGACTCCCCTGATTCTATAAAGGAGGATCCGAGCCGATGAGGAAGAAAAAAAGGAGGCTTCAGCATTAGCAACCGCCGAGGGCTCCCGGGTAGCTCCCGCTCTCTGGCTCGCTCTCTCGCTGTTGTTCGTCTTCTTCGGCTCCGGCCGCGAGCTAAGCTCACCTTGTAACACAGCAAGCCATATTCATTTCTCCCACATAGCAAAACACACATAGGAGTAGGGTATTATGCCTCCGTGCGGCCCGAACCTGTCTACGCCTCCTGTCTCTCTTTCGTGCCATCGTCGGGATTCGAACGGTCCGATCCTTGAACGGACGGTCCGAACCCCGCTATCTCTCAGCTCGGGCCCTCGGCTCCCGAGCATCGATCGATCCATTCGTCCACCGGACGTCGCATTCGCCTAAGAACTACTCCCCTGGCCGAATCTCAAAAGGGGGAGCCTCCAGAGTCCCCGCCGTCGAGGTTTCATCCTCCGACATGGCCTCATCCAGAACCTCCTAGAGAGTTCTGATAGGGGTGCCGGTCGGACCGTGCACCCTTGGCCGGTCGGACCAGCCTGGTATAGAACCACCTAGACAATTCTGATAGGGGTGGCGATCGGACAGCGCACCCCTGTCCGGTTGGACCGGCTCGATCCAGAACCGACAGGAAGTTCTAGTGGGGGTGGCGGTCGGACCGCCTCTCCCCACCCGGTCGGACCGGCTGCGTCCAGTACCGACAGTGCAAATGAGATAGGGTGCCGGTCGGACCAGCGCTTCACTTGAGGTCGGACCGGCTGATACTTTAATGTGAGAGATAACCTTACCAACTAATGTGAAAAGGTATCCATATCCAGCCATCCTAGCATCATCTTTCCATCCAAACAGGTGGTAGGATCATTCCATCATTCCATCCCCTTCTATCCCTCCAACCAAATAAAAAACAGGGTTCATTCCATCTCTCCAACCAAACAGAAACTGGGACCATCCCATCCCAAAAAACAGGAATGGATCTAACCCATCCCACTTCGTTCTCAAACCAAACACATCCTAAGCGGGTGGGAGTACGTACTCTCAGGAGTACAAAAGGGTGGTCCTATGTCTAGAGTGGTCCTATGTCTAAAACATGATCAATGACCAAATATATACAAATATTAGTGTGAACCCATAATTATCAGCAGAATTCCGATTAATCATCTATATTCCAACTTGTCATTTCATGGTACCTTGTCCATTCGACAACCATGTTGTCACTTTACAAACGCTGCACAACATAGGTCATTGGCATTTCTATACGAAGATACAGCATGGAGATATTTTTTAACACGTAAGCTCATCTATTTTGTTCTTCACATTGGTGATCAATATATAACTACATCTTTAGACAAGGAATGTGGTTTTTCTGAAATAATACATCTTTAGACAAGGAGTGTGGTTTCTGAAATAGTAGGTACATACAGATTTGCATTGATGACTTCTAGTATCACCAGAAAGGATTCATTCTTATGCCATTGAGGATGAAAGGAACTAGTGCGAAAATACCCTGCAATGTAAATCTCTGTTGTTAACATATAACCGCAAAAATGTTGATGACGTAAAATGCACCACATTGCTATAAGTAAGAAATAAAACAACGCTTGAATCAAAGGAGGTGAATAGCAAAACATGCTACCAAATGTCTATAATATATGCAAGCATAACTGCGCAAGAATGTACATGATATCCATATAGTGACATAAAGAAATAAAATCCCTATGAGATCATTGCTTAATACTTGCTAAATACTTGGATTAAAGTTAGGATTCAAAATCTGGTCAATAGGGGCTGTCGGACAGAACCACTTTAATAGTAACCAAATAACATCCAAAATCTGGAATGAATGGCTGGTAATTGGCTAGTTACCAAACAAGAAAACAGGCTTATTTGATGCCAATATGCCTAGTGGGGGATCACTTACTCAAACAGGCCTCGCATGTGGCTCCAAAATCGATTAGTGCAAGCAACAGAAGAAGAGGCCGTGATGCATGCGATACAGTACCATGATTTGCAGGATTAATGTTTCAACTTATTAGGCTAAACATTAGATATGGATTTGTTTAGATAATTTTGTTTGTTAGGTATTCCTGTTAGAGATATTGCTACATCGTGTATAAGATGTGAACTTGGATTTTAAGCAATGAGCAGTCTATTTCCCTGTCTCCTGTTCCATCTTCCCATCCTGTGCCCCAGCTGAGAACCAAGACCTCGGCCACCCTTCTCCCACTTGTATACAAATAAACCACCCACGCTCTCTTTTGGTGCATATGCGTATGTACTACTGTAGTGTAGGAAAATTTTGACCATAAAAGTGGTTCAAGCTGCTTATTTGCTCAGTGCTGCACCCTTCTCATACTCAAACTACTGATGCATTTATCTCATTGCTCTCTTTTTCTGATGATGTTACACATTATGTTATTTCAAGCATTCATGATAGCTTTTATTTCGTGAATGTAATAAAAAGAAAATCACCCAAAAAGGCCTGTCACATAACCAGGAAATTATGTTTGCATTAGTCAGTGCCACTAACATTGTGAAAAATGAAAACCAAACCAGAAAAACAACATTTGATTGATGGTTTATCAGCTATGTCATTTGCCAACAATAGCTATGTATTGGAAGCAACCACTAACATCTTAGAACACAGGTAGCTATAACAGTAACTGACAAAAAGTTTATCAGCGTAAGTAAAATATTTTTAAAATGGAGGCAAAGCACTTCTAATCACATAAACAAGAGTACACAACCATGTATATAATTCTGCACGAAACATTTGTGAAAGGCACACAGCAGGAAACAAACAGCAGTAAGTGTTTTCTGTATCTTCTGTGAAATAAACAACAGAATACCAGCAATAGTAGAATGAGATACTTACAGCAATAGTGCATGCAATCAATCCAGGCTTCTCCCTGTGGTCCAAAGCAACAAAGAATAGAATAAAAGCGCCAGCATACCAGGGAATTGCAGCCAAGAAAAACCCTAGTAAAAACCTTCAAAACAACAATAAAGCAGGTTTGCATTAGGATAAAAGTACACTTTATTTACAATTTATGACTAAGAGGATAACATTTGACGTGAGAGTTTAACTTAAAGCAATCATGATTTATTTGCAACATTTCCTCAAGATGTTAAATTCAGTGATAGTATTCAGTAAAGATATATACACAAAAAGTAGAGCTGTTAGCAACAACTAGCATGAAAATGTCCAAATGATTAGAAAATGCTCAATTTTCTAGCTAAACAGCAGGACTGGATCCAGGAGTGGAGCCAGGGAAGGGGCAGCTGGGGCCTGGCCTCCCTCAAGCTCTGTAAAAGTGCACTATATTTATTGTAGCTTTTGTAAAATTTCAAAAAATAGTATTATTGGCCCCCTCCAACAAATAAATTTTGGTTTTTTGGCTTCGCTGCTGACTGGATCATAAGTTCGCTGAACCTAAAACCAAGATATTGCTACTGCTTCAGAAATTATCACTACCACGAATGCAGAAATACGGTCCTGAACCATGCCTTCCTTTCTGCCAAGGGAACATCCATCAACCCGCACTGAACTTGTTACTGAGTACTAACAGCATCCAAATCGTGAATTAACATAACCAACTACAACTAGCTGTTCAGTTGTTCTAGCAAACCTACGTCTTCCCAGCCTTGTCAGACTGATTCATGTCACCTCCAAACCTACTACATTTGGAGTCAACCACCACCAAAAGGAACGAATGGTAAAGAGAATGGTGCTTACAAAGTCCAGCCGACGCCGATGCCGCAAAACGGAAGCGGAGGCTCCCGGATGGGCAGGCCCTCCACGAGGACCTGCTGCTGCACAGTGCACGGGAAGGCAACAACGCCCTGAGCCGCGTACCCTGCGAACACAGCAGCATCGGGAGCCATTCCAATTTCAGTTTCCGCAACATCAGTATAGCAAGTAGAGCAAGAGCTGAGGGTAGTGCGGGGAGAAGGAAGGATCATCGACCGGCCGGAAAGGGGTGGTTGGAAGCTGCTCCGACGGGCTGCGGCGGCGGCGGCGGGTAGAAGGTGCCGTAGTGGTGATGGTAGTAAGGGGGAGGGGCGGGCGCGGCGAAGGGGGAGCGGGACGGGAGCTTGGCGGAGGGGTTCTTGGCCTCTTGCATCGCCGTGGCAAGCTTGGCGGAAGGGAGGGGGAGCGCGAGATCTCGAGACGTGGTTTGCACTTTGCACGATGGAGTCCGAGACGAGGGGGTCGCCGGTTTTGGGGGAGAATCTTTCCAGTGGAAGCGCGTATTGGGCGTTCTTACTCTTCTTGTTATTAATTCCTATCCATAAAGATTAGAAAATTTCTCACATTTTAAATTTGTTACTACTGAGTATTAATTAACATGGACGAATATGACTACTCCCTCTATTCAATAATATAAGTATTTGGAACGTTTATATTTTATCCAATATATAAGCATTCGTACCTACTGTTTATCTCATCAATCATCTCATATTTAAATTTCTTTTTATCTTACCCCTAGCTACTCTCTCATCCCTATTCATTACTCATTTAAGGAGGAATACTAAAGTCTTCTCTTCTCAACCGTAAATTTTACTTAAATAACCTATAAATACTTTTATATTATTGGATAGATGAAGTATATGAGTTGTATAAAATGTCATCGTATAGATGTTTTTCTTCCTTTTTTGCCATTGTTGTTAGCATGCCCTTAACCCTATAAAAATTTATTTTACCCCTAGAATATAAAAAATTATTTTACCCCTAAAATGATCTTATTTCTAACGGTAAAATAGACTTTTTATGGAGCTACTGGAGTGTATCTGACGAAAGGCTAACGACGATGCCATAATCAAAGAAAAAGCGTTTGTGCAACGGTAGTTTGTAAAACTTAGGTTCATCAATGGCAATTCATAAAGCCGATCACTTACCAATGATAAAATATAGAATTTCTCTTTAAGACCTCGGACTACTCTAGATTATTTTGTACGAACAAAACAAACAAGTGAAAAGTAAAATAGTAAATTTCAAAAACAAGTGAAAACATCATCGCACAATTTTCAAAAGTAAAACTTCATGTTTGAATTTGCTAGGACTACGATATTTAAAATCAGAATGTTTGAAAGCAGTATAGTAGAGTATAGACCGACTTCCATACTACATCATGGCAAGTGAGACCCAGCGGGCATACACTCAAAAGACAAAAAAGGCTAACGAGGAAGTACCAAACAAATATTTTAACCTACTAGGTTAAGTGCACCAATAAAATAGTTCCATCGAGTAAAATGGATAACTTTTCTTTTTACAATTTTCTTGACGTGGAGGAGACGCTGATAAACATCTACGAATATGGTTTTTTGAGCACTAAGAAATTGTTTGGTTGATATACTAAAGGCATGTACAACGATAAATACTTGGCCCGTAAAACTACCAACTAGGGCAATCTTGAAGGATAGATTGTGATTGGAGAAGAGAAGAAACATCAATGTTTATGTCTAACATTGACTTTTTGCCCATGATAAAAGGGAATTTTGTTGTGTGAGGACGGAAAAAGGAAGGAAAGGTAAAAAAAATTAATTTGGTGTATTAACAGTGAGAGCTTTTATTATTTCAACGGTTATTATAAGGGAATAGTTTCTATATGACGTGTATTGCTTACTAGGCTCAACTTTTGTACTTGCCCTAAGGGAGTGTTTGGTTATTGCCAAACCTTGCCACACCCGAGTTAGGAAAGTTTGGGTTTTTTTATGACTATGGTTTCATTCCAAAACACACTTCTGGCAAATTTTTTTCACAAGTGTAGTTATCATTTTATTTCGCGCCACCAAGTTTGGAGATTCCACATTGGTTGCGTAAAATTTTGGTAAAGTAGGGGAGCCATCCAAATAGGCCCTAATATTGCTAACATTTGGCACAAATTTGTTGCACTTGCTTAAGGTTTGGCTAGCAAAAGGGCTTGTTTGGTTGGTGAATAGGGATGTTTCTGGATTGCTAGACTATCTTGCTTTGCTAGGCTAGACTAAACTAGCTCATTCAAGCATAGCCAGGAGAAAAAATGGTGTCATTGTTGAAAACGTGGATTTAGAATTGGTGGAAGCAACATTCAAACCACTAATCAACAGTAATACTCAGCACTCGGCAGGTATCATTGCCAATTGCCTGTTGTTGATTCAAAAATCGGTAGTGGTGCTAGAGACATTAGTGATGAAACTATTCCTAGAATTAGTCATCCCCCTTGTTTGACTATTCGACCTGCTCCTCGAAGTAAGGAAGGGAATGAAGATGGCATTGAATGCCCTTTCTGCAAGAAGGATAGGAGTTGGCTTACCGCATCTACCTTCTCATTGCGGGATAAGGGATGGGGCTAACTTAAGTACTAAAGTTGCTGGAGCGGCTGCTTTGGTTGATTCCTCATGAAGGAATCGGAATATCGCTACTTCCCCTTACTGTCCTAAGTGGGGAAGATGGATTAAAAACCTTGTGTGAAGAAAAGGCTGTCAAAGTCGTTGACCATTAATCCGGTTGAAGGACAAATGGACAGTGAATCAACAGAATCGAGTTATTCTAAGGACAAGGATTCGACAGTTGAGACATCTATATCTATGGAATTTGAAAAGAGAGAAAAGGATTTGAATCCGACCCAAGGATGAGCTCAAACCTTAGGGTTTGAAAAGAAGTAAAGCTCTCGTTTACTTCAATCAAAAAAGGTAGGTCATAACATAGATTGAATTAGACCTTACTCAATCATTCATCGCTAGAAAAAGCAGAGTGATTTCCTCACAAAAAAAGGACGAGCAAGATATTCATCCTTATTAGGGATCTCAATTGCGGGAAGAAGTACAAAGAGCAAAGGCTGAAGTTTCGGGGTCAAACTGGAATTGCAAGGTCATTCATTTCAGGTGGACCTGAGGGTGATAGATAGATTTGGGAACATATGATGTAGTTCTTGGGCTAGACTAGATGAAGACCATAAGCCCCTTGGCACTTAAAAGTCTTTGTTTAACCTTGTCGTTCAAAAGAGGACCAAACCAACTCATGCTTAGAGGAATGAAAGAAGAGAAGTGCATACTAATGGCTTACATGAGTAATAAAGAGGAAGAAGATGTTGAACTACACTTGAATAATTCCTACCGAACATACCCACACACAAACAGACATTGTTGCCCCCATTTTGTTGAGAAGGTGCTATCCATATACCAACTAGTCTTTGAGGAACCTAAAGCACTACCTCCTAAAAGACCATGTGACCATTAGATTCACCTCACGATAGTCAACCAATGAATCAAAGGCCTTATAGGTATTCACACCACCAGATGAAATTGAAGCCATAATCAAGGAGCGCCCAGCGCCCAAAATGGTACTCTACAACCTAGTTCATGCCTCACCGTCTCTTCTTGTAAAGAAGAAAGAAGGTTCGTGGCGCCTATGGATTATAGGCAACTCAATGTGCAAACCGTAAAAAAGAAATACCCGATATCGGTCATTGATGATCTTCTGGATGAGCTACAGGGTTATGGTGGGTTGTGGCTCCTAAAGTTTGGGTATGACTCCATTACTGGTACTGGCTGCAAATTGGTTCTTGGATTAATTATGATAGGCCTAGTTGTTGATGATATAGAAGGTTTTTCACACCAATATGTACAGTACTTGATGCTAGGATGACTGGAGTCATGGAGCCTATCAGGTTTCCAGATCTAGGTTTTGAGCAAGAAGCTTGTTGTGGGGTAAGATTGGGAACATGACTGTTTTATTAAGCTGGTTGTGTGGAGAGAGGGATGGAGAGGTATCTACAAAATTATCCTTGACTGAATTGGCTGAGCCTAAATCTTCCTCCAACACTACTCCTTTCTCATAGCTATAGCTATTAATTCAATAACTCTCAAAGCTATAGCTTCTCCCATGGGTCTTACACTACAGTAAGTAAGGTCACTTGGCTTGGAAAGCTAGGCTATTTCATAAGGTCCTCTTTCTATCAAGGACTAGATAACAACAAAGGATTGCCTTTGAATTGCATTTCCTCTCGCAGCTCTCCTTTGCACCTCTCCGGACAGGTGTCTTCTTCTCAACACATTCCTCTCCTTCGCACCGACAAGGTCTCTCTTACAACCTCCTCTATCTTTCTTTTGTGAAACATTGAATACCGCATCTACACGGCCATAACTGTTGTCTTAGTGAAAGAGGCCAGTCCCCTTTTCACTAATGTATCTACGTGCCCATGTGGGACACTCTCCTCTAGCGACAAGGTTTTTGTTACAGTTACCAGCTATTTTGCTTGGCTAAGCGAGGATCTTCTGGCACTACTAAATGGCTAGCCTACGCCAACAAGGCTATGATTCTTCTAGCCCAAGATTCAAGCATGCCCTAACTTTGCCAAGCCATACTTTAGGCAACAAAAAAAAATGAGTCATTGATATGTGAGACCATGTGGTTGAAAAGAGTGGTGAGCCACAATTTTAGCAATGAACCAAATGGTTGCGTTAAAAAAATACCCAATGCGTAGGTTACGCGTGGCAAGAGGCTACGTCGCTACGAACTGAACACCCCTGCAGTAGGGCACTTTTTGATTAGCAAAAGAAGATTGTGCCATAATTTTTGAGCTGATGATATGTGGAACCGAGATAAAGGAGAGTGAATTGCCACAAAGTGTGGCTATGAACCAAACATATGGCTAACTTGATTAAACTTTAGTAGCATAAAATGTGGAAAGATAAGACAATGTTTGGCGACAAATGAACCAAATAGCTCCTAGTGCTACTTCCAGATATAAGGATGTGAGCTTCATGGCAGCAACAGTTTGACATGTGGAGAGGATCGGTCTGCGCTACATGGTGAATAGCTGGCATGTTGGAATGCTATTAGGGTATGCTGCTCAAATTGGAATGGGTGATTTATTCAAACCAAATCTAAATTTAGTGCAATGATGTAAAGCACTTGTCTTGGTTCAACCTCCTCTCAAACACCCACAAAGATGGCTAAGTGCTCAAATGGTTTGAGAGTATACGCAAGGGCTCAAGTGAATTCTTCAAGTTGCCAAGAGAGACTCCTTACCATAGGGGAGGAGGTATAAATACCCCCACACCCTTCAAACTAGTCGTTGGGGATGAAATCTGAACTTACTGCGCACTGTCGGTCATACCGCCATGGGATGGCTAGTCAAACTAGCTTCCAATGCAACGGCTAGAAAACTAGATGTTACTGGTCATATCAATATAGTTGGTTTAACCGCCATAGGGCGCCTGGTCAGACTGGCCTCAGCTCCGATCAAACCGCCATCGGCTCAGTCTGACCAGTGTCGGCTCTGTATCATCAAGCCAACACCTTTTCTTCGACTTAGTATCACTCCAGTCAAACTGAGCACAGCCTGATCAAACTGCCACTCATCAAGCGGTCAGACCATCGCTTGGTGACTTAGACAAAAACAACATGCTGAGTACCAACTACACGATTTGACCGTTGACACACTCACGGTCATACCTGTGGTAACCTATCGGTTAGACCGGCTAGAGGTCCATGGCTAGACTGGCTAGGGACAAACAACTCCATCTTGGACCAAAAGCAAATACACGCCCATGCAATGAACTAATATGGCATAGGATCATCTCTAGCCAAGGTTATCACCCCCCTTGGTAATATAGTAAACCTAAAACAAGCCCTAGACTAATCGATCACATCCCAACATCTTGATCGATGAAACTAGGCAAATTGCATCACCTCCTATGAACTTTAGCTTTGCACCATCAAATTTTAATCTGTGGTCATCCGTACTTGGCATCTCCATCACTTGGACCTATCCCAAATTATTTCAATCAAATAAAATAGTTAGTCCACAATGTAATTGTCATTAATTACCAAAACACAACGTGGGGGCCTAGATGCTTTAGTCCTCTTGTTCCACAAAGTCTTCTTCCTCTGGTGGGGGTTGATGGCAAGGGTAGAGTTCTCCAACTGACATGGTGGTGGTGGGATGTGGTTGGGCATGCCTTAGCTGGTCCACTGGCTTGAGAGCCTAACCCACAAGTGCTGATGTTCTCAGAATAGCTTCCATTCCATTCCTGGTGATGACCATTTGGGGGGAAGTATGAGAGAGGGGTAGAAAAAGACATATAACCAGCAAGTTTTTTAATTAAACCATTAACTTTTGGTGTGAAATAAGTGGAACTTGACACATTAAACTTATTTTAAAGTCTTATAATGGTATTATTGTGTCACATATAGTCCAAATACTAAGACCCATGCAAGCAAACAACTTAACCAATCATCTAAAAAGGCCTACTAAGACAACGGAACTAAGACTAACTGCTCGTTACATGGGTTTGCTCTAGCTTCTGGGGAATGCTCCTAATTGGTTTATGTTGGAGATTAAGAGTCAATTTCTTGCAAACCTTTCCACACTACTCGTTCTCCTGCTCATGAGCTGCTCTAGCAAGGCCCACATGCGCATCATGCATGGCCTGCTCTAGCAAGGTCCACATGCGCATCATCCATGGCCTTCAACATGCACAGCAGATGGCAAATGGACAATAGTGGTGCTATCCACCTCCTAAGTGTCTTGGTAGCTGTTGTAGTCGTTGGAGTGGTCTCAGATAGGTAGGTAGAGGCAGATGGTGTTCTCTAGCTTCGTACCGTACCTCTTGAGTAGCTCCCTTGAAGGGTTCGCCAATGGCTATATGGCATGCCAACACGTGTCAGGAGGTTGCTTTGGTGGCCATAGGGGAGCTACATAGAGGTACGGTGGAAAGTCGGAGAACACTGTCTATCACTACCAACCTGTTCGAGACACTTCGATGACTACAGTAACTACCAAGGCAGCTAGGAGGAGGGCATCAACACTATTGTCCATCTGGTGTGCATGTTGATAGCCATGGATGATGCGCATGTGGACCTTGCTAGAGTAGCTCATGAGCAAGAGAACGAGCTAGGTGGAAAGATTTGTAGGCCATAGGGCAAGGTGGAGAGTTTAGAGAAGCAAATTATAGAGTTGAAGGGGACCGTGCATTGGCGTGCAAGACATAGGATCGGACAAACTTATTAGTGGAGAGATTAGAGAAGTAGATTACAGAGTTGAAGGGAACTGTGAATCGGCCTCCTCCGTCGCCTGTCCACCGCTGTGCTCGCTGTGGTGAGGACCATCACGTAGTCCTCTTCCCATTCAGCCTTGCCCGTGGCACCGCCGCTGCGCTGATGGTCGCCGGTGGTGACCAATGGGGCACGGGCACCGCTTCATGCCTATTTCCAATTCTTGATAATATTCTTCCACACTTTTATTATCCTATTTCAATTGTTGCAGCTTATTTAACAAATCACGTGCATAATATGAAGGTACAAATCTAGCACGCATAATCCGTTTCAAACCATCCCAGTTAGGTGGCATAGCATTCATATGTGTGCGACGGTACTCACTCCACCAAATAGAAGCATAATCAGTCCCACTATTTTCTGGAATATCATGGCAAGCAAACTTTTGGTCTACTGCTAACTCCCACGAAAGATAAGCATCAGGGTCATATTTACCATCAAAAGGAGGCACAGTGAATTTTATCTTACCAAATGAATCATCATTGTCACGTACCTCACGGCGTGGCCGGTTAGGAGCCATGCCGTGGCGGTAGAATCTAAGTCGTTGCCGGTCTGGATCAACCTCAGAGTCAGCAATATAGTCATGTTCGTCCACCTCACTGCCCATGACTCCATATTCGCCAGCAGCAACATTGGGCACCACTAAAGGTGCCACCTGGGGTGCTTGGGTGATCTCATCAAGACGCCTCATAATATCAGCAAGGGCGGTGTTCACGGTGCCCATGCAAGCTTCTAGGACTGTGAGCTTGGTGTTGGTCTCGATCTGCGTAGCCTCCACATGAGCTAGCCGCTCATTGGTGATACGCACATCTTCCTCAAGACCTTCTGTGCGCACCTTCACTTGGGTAGCAAAATGTTGTATGATTCCCTTGGTTCGGGGTGAGTGTGACGCTCCCTCGTTCTGTTCTTCAATCTCTGCCATGGTTAGGAAAAGAAAATGGAAAACAAGAACAAATATACACAAGAAGGTTCCTCGACACTACTAGGATGTAGCTAGTGTAAGTCCCTCACTCTCAACCTGTTCAAACAAGCTCTTACCAATTCTTACCAAGCTAAACAGGAGGTGATGGCAACCGTCAGACTGGAGCAAACCCCTGGAGAAGGTGTATTGACGCCTTGGTTTCTAAATCCCTGTCAAGTGATAGTCAAACCGGTGGAGCTATAGGAGGGCTGAAAGTGAACCAAGGAATACTAGAACCACGTTAGTCAAAGCAAGTTGAATAATTGTTCAAAATTGGCACCGTGCTGGTCCTAGGCTAAACCGTACTAGAGACGCGAGGCTAGAACACAAACGAGTACACCGCGTAGAAGTAAACCAGATGACGTTGTACACTGAGTTCAGGGGCTCGAAAAAGGATGCCGTCTACTCGGGGAGCCTTAGAATCACTTGTAAAAGATTCCTGTCAAATTTGAGTAGATTCTGAGAAACTTGATTTTTCCTCGGTTTGCGGGGCCCACTTTGAGGGCCTAAACGATGTTTTTTAGGGTCAAAGTTGCCGCGCGTGTGCCTGGAGGTTCACGCAAATATGAAAACCCTGAATTTTCCGGACTATCTTCCCGTTCCCTTTCCAACGGGTCAAGAAATGCCTCAATCGGAGGTCGTATGCAAAAGTTACACTGTTTTTTTCGCCTTTTTTTTCTTTCTTTCTTCTTCTTTTTTTGAACACACACCAACCGCTACGGTGAGACCAACACGTGACAGAACTTGAAACTCTAATCGACTAGACGCTAAGACCAGCAATTCGAAACAACGATGTAACAGAAAACTCAACAAACTTAAACTAAGCAGAACTAGTAAAAGGCTCGAATTGGCTTGGACCTCGGTAGTCTAATCTACTATATTTTTTGGCTTCTGGACTGTAGGTAATAAAAATTTACGAAATAAGAAATCTCTCACTGAGCAACCTTGAGCTCTGATACCACTTGATGTGGACATGGGTGTTCTGATCTTTCGATGAGAGGGTAAATTGATTGGATGGAGCGATGTTGGCGATCCGACTACAACTGTTTAGGGACGTTGCGCCTTAGCAATCGTTACACCAACTCCAGAGGCTGTTCGTAATCTTGACGAATGCACGATCAGCCCAACCACGAGGGTAATTGTTCTGTAAGCAATTGAGAACTAGCAAGAACAAGATGAACAAGCAACTCAATTTGCAAATAAAGATGAAGGTTTAACTCAAAAAGAACAAACGATGGGGTTCTGAAGACGAGCAAACCGGCAATCTAACCGATCACGGGATTACACGGTAAAGTAGCGACGCTAACTTTAATCTAACAAAACTCAATCTATTTGTGGTGGCTCTAAAGGTATTAATAGGATGGGAGGACGACTACAACAGTGTTGGGGTCGTTCTCCAACCCTAGGACGCGTCCCTAATGGACCCAACTTGATACATGGGCCTTTGGCCCAAAAACAGTGACGCATCACCTTAAACAGAAAAATTTTGTTACTAAAATGATAATTGTGGACGATTCCGAGAAGATATGAGTATGAATCTAGATCCGTTGGAAAGTAGACTTGATAAGCTTTCTGTGAAGTACTAGAACTCCCAAATCGGAGTTCGTATGACGTCGTGGCGGCCTTCACAAGTTGGTGCTGTCCGACAGTCCAAATACAGCCTGCGCGAATCCCTTTCCTTGTTGATCTCCTCCATCATTCCTGAGCAACAACAATATGCGTAGATCTCCATGGTCTACATAAGTTGGAGACAAACTTAGAAACGAACTCACCTAATAATTAAGTTGACGTGCACGAGCACGAGTAGGCGGCGGCGTAGGTGTGGACGTATCGTTGGTGTTGATGTCCTCATCAATTCGCCTCTGTAATAAATACTTTCGATATGTAAGCAATTACTTTGATTATCAACTATGTCATGTGTGCCTTGGCTGATTCCTAGACGAGGATTTACACACAACAAAACTCTAGAATTTTAGATGGAAATTCTGGGCGTGACATCCGCCGCTGTCGCCATCCTTCAGCCACGCCTCGCCGTTGACCAGGACCTCGTCGGCCTTCTCCATCACTACTATCGGCTTCGCCTCAACCTTTGGCACCTCGGCCACCCCTCCATCGAGCTCGCTGCCCACCAGAACTCCATCGTTTCCACCGACCTAAAGCTTTCCACCGCTCCAACCTCGTCGCTGGCCTCCTTTGTCGCCTGTTCACTGCCATGCTCATCGTGGTAAGGATCACTGCGTTGCCCCCTTCCCGTTCCTCCTTGGCCCGAGCCCCTCCGCCATGCCGATGGTCGTCGATGGCGACCATAGTGGTGCGGGCGCCGCCCGCCGCTCGGCCGGATGGCTGTGCCAACATGGCGGCCATGTCAGCACCCGTGCCACAGCCGATAGCCATGGGGCCCACCTGTCAGCCACCTCGAGAGGCTGACTGGTGGGGCCGCATGTTTGCACCGATGCCACCCCCCTTGCTGATGGAATAAATGTTTTTTCATAAGAAAGATAATTACAGAAAATGTCAAAATTCTATTAAACTTCATATAAACTTCAAACGGTTGTATCTCGACCGTTCAAACTCGGAATTGACCCTTTCAAGTATCTAATTTTTCCCTATAATGTCAAGAAACCATTTATCTGCTTTGTTATGTTTATATGGATTTTCTTAGAGTAAACGCCATTTCTTTTGTGTATGTCATGTAGATGTTGTCTATCCGAGTTCGCCACTGTTCCTCAAGGTCGACGCTGAAGATAACAGTTGCGAGTAAAGCAAGTCATATCAATCCCTTCCACATATTGAGGGCCTATTGTTCGAAAAATGATTTTAATTTAAATTATTGCATTCTGCTTTATCAAATTTACTGCGATAATATATGTTTTATTGAGCCGTACCTATATTTCTTGTTATATCCTATTATTGTGTATTAATCTTTGACAACCCTAGGTAACCAAAACCAGCTAGTATAAACTCTATATGTGTTGTTTACTAGCTAATCGCCCTGCTAAATTAGCAACAACTAGATGTTTTACATGACTTAGATTTTGGGAGATACCTTTGACATTTTGGGTAACTGTGAGAAATGGCTGGTTTGCCTGGACATGAATCTTCTTTATTCAAATTTAACCAAAACCCTGTTTTCGGCTGGGCTCAAGGTGCAAGGTTGGTTCTGTTAGTCGCACCTCAGCCGTCATAAGGACTGATCTTCGAGCCTCTGTTGCGAAGCATAAACCATACTACCACATGTCTAATGGGTAAGGCTTAACTTGTTGTTTAGACCAGTCTTAGGCAGAAGGACACGGATAAAGGCAAATGAAATCTACTTGGAGACAGATGTCACTGGCAAATGAAGGCCACTTGGGCGCCGAGATGCTGGGGGCATGGACCATGTCCACTCGACCCAGGGCACCTAGCGGGAGAAGGGGGTCGGTGTCAGTTCTTCTGTCTAGGGCTAGGATGGGCTAGGCGAAAGGTTATGTCACGTCTTCTGTCAAAATACCGTGGTGGTATGTGGCATGTGGGAACATGTGAGGAAGTTGTGTCTTGTGGGTAAAGATGTACACCTCTGGCCAGTGTATAAACTATTCAAATATCCACACCCTCGGTTATGGGCTAGCGTAGTTAATGGGCTAAAACTTGATTGTTGACCTGGTTTGGTTTGGATGGCTTGGTTTAAGGCCAGTCCACGTTTTTTCACGACCTTGGTTAATAATTTGGATATTAGTCTTAGAAGCATGTTCTTAAATTGCCTTGAACACCCCAAACGGCTCTAAAGTGCTAGTTTGCTGCAAAATAACCATATTAAATGTCCCTTGTAAACTCTTATGATTATTCTTGTATTTGCGGGTGTGACTTGTTGAGTATGGTGGTTGTACTCGGTCGCATGTCCATTTAGTCTACCGTTTTATCTGTTTATCTTTGATGTGCTGGGCCTTTGGTCGCCCTTGTAATAAATACTCAATTTACGCTTCCGCTCATGTACTCTGTTAATTATCATCTTTGTATTATGTACCTTGCCACCTGGGACGAGGATTAATGCACTTGCGAATGGATATGGTTGTGTTATTTTCGGACGCTACAAATGTACCCAAGTTAGAAGTTTTGTGGAGGCCTTGGGCCCCGGGTACCTCATGGGAAGCTTTGTGGCCACTCGGATAGAGGATGGGCCTAATCCTGCCATTAGGGATATAACAGGACTCGATGCATATTACCTTGTATGATAAGGAAATGAATATAGTCCTAATCGGGTACGTTGTATTCTTAGAAGGAGATCTCTTGGTCAGGTCTGGTTGTGATTCCTATCATGTAACCTTACCTCCTCAGTATATAAGGGGAGGTAAGGAGCCCCCTGGGGCAGAACAACAGAAGACACAAGAGAACAATCGCACCAGAAAAACCTCAAAGGCAATACATCATAGCCAAAAGTAGGGTATTACCTCACCTTGACGGTCTGAACCAGGATAAATTGTTTCATGTTCCTTTGTAATCCATCAAGTTTAGGTCTCACGTGTAGCCCCATATTATTATTACCGATACAAAGCATCGACAATTGGCACGCCAGGTAGGGGCTTCGTCGAGATCATCTTCATCAAGCCTGATGGATCCTATCACTAGAGTCGACGGCATCAAGTTCCTTCCCGGGCAAACAATTAGCTTCGGGAGCCTTGACTTCATCACCGACAACTTCGGTGAACTCACTCTGACCGACTCGGATTCGACCCGATTGGTCAGAAACGGAGCTGACTTTGCGCCAGTCGGCCTACTCAATGCTGCAGCTATCTTCGGTGACTTGCTGCGGCAATTTCCAAGATCCATGAGTCCAGGGACAACTCTTTATCCTAGCATTCGACTCGGGCTCGTCTTTGAGCCGACCGAGATCAGGCTAGGGGAGGAGGAGATCGTCAATCTCCCGTTCGGACTCAACAATGCCGCGGATAATTTCAATCTTACTCCAATGCGGCAGATCCAATCCCCTGGAGTTCGGCTCGGATACGGCCCAGAGCCGCTCGAGATTGGATCTAGGGAGGTTGGAGTCGTAATCACCCTCCTAAACTACTCCGATTCTGACCCACAGTTGGACAGTAGTTCAGCGAGTTTTTCTCCACCGCGCGAAGTGTTCATGGCATCCAAGGGCTCAACTCCCACACAAGATGCACGCCGACTACGCGATCAGCAAGAGGAGGAGGCTCGCCGACTATGTGAGCAACAGGAGGAAGACGCACGATGAACAATAAATCCTCCAAATCCGAGTAGGTGACCATGATGTCTTTGTGACCCTGCAATAGAATGTCGTGGCCGCTGCCACATTGTTGGACACCTTGCAATTCGGGCCCGACCACCAGGCCACCCCGACGATTGCAAGGATCAAGGCAATGATCACTGCTGCAGCATGCCAGCAGCGACAACAATCTAGAAACACTCTCGTACCATCAAAAAAGATGGCCTCTGACACGGGGGTTTCATCTGCTTCAGCCCGGCGCCAAGCAACCGGCTCCGGTCAGCATCACTCGGAGTCACGACACACGTCACTCGGCAATCCAAGTAATGACCGACGGCGGCACCATCATGATGACTGCCGCAACAACCAGGATACACGAGGATGACTACGACACAATCTCCGCCACGACATCAACGCTCGACACCGAGAACGCGAGGAGGATGAGCACCACCGACTGGAAGATGAGCATGAGCGCTTCGGCCTTCACCACGAGCAATTTCATCACCGTAGTTGAAGCCGGAGCCCTTACCCAGATGAAGGAGTACCGGCGTTCACCCACGAGCTACAACAAGTTGACTGGTCATCTAGCTTCAAGCCAACTGGAATAGAGAAGTACGATGGGAAGACCAACCTGGTGTCCTGGCTGACAGTGTACACCTTGGCAATATGACCGGCTGGAGGTAACCACAAGGCCATGGCTAACTACCTACCAATCACCTTGGCTGTCTCAGCAAGGACATGGCTGACGGGGCTTCCCAGGCGGTCAATTGGCTCCTAGGAGGAACTCCGTGAACATTTCGTCGCAAACTTCCAAGGAACGTACGAAAGACCATCTTCCGAGTACGATCTGTACCAGTGCCACCAGAGGAAGAATGAGTCCCTCCGCGACTTCATCAAGTGGTTCTCCGAGAAGAGGAACTCGATACCCAAAATCAAGGATGAGGTTGTCATCGCCGCCTTCCGCAAGTGAGTTAGGGACACCCTGTTCATCGCTAAGTTCACTCGGAAGTCTCCAAGCTTTGTCAAGGCTCTATTCGATATGGCGTACAAATACGTCGACTCGGCCAACATTGTTACTGGGGCCCTAGATGACAAGAAGGAGCCCCGGTAGAAGGAGTGGAAGGACACCGACGATGCAGCCCCGACTAAGTCCGGCAATCGCAACGCAAGTCGGACAACATTGTGGCAGCTGTTGAGCGCAGCAGACCGCGACCCCCAAGGACAGATGAATACCAGAAGGTCATGAACAGGCCATGCCCTTTCCACCCAAAGGGGAAGCACGCAGCCAAAAACTGCTTCATGCTCAAGAAGTTTGCTTCCGGGTAGACATCAACATCTAGCGACAATAAGGACAAGGATAGGCCAGACTCGGGCATAGCCGGCGATTATCAAGATCCCCAGGTTGAGCTCAATCACATATTCAGAGGGCCATCTGCATACGAGTCCAAGCGAAAATAGAAGCTAACGGCCCGAGAGGTCAATTAGGTCTCGTCAGACGTCCCTCAATACCTGCGTTGGTCAGAGACAGCAATCACTTCTGACCGCGCGGATCACCCCTACCGAGTAACTCACCCAGGACGTTATCCACTCGTCTTGGATCTGGTCATTAGAAGTGTCAAATTGAAAAAGATTCTAATCGATGGAGGAAGCGCTCTCAACATTTTGTTTGCCAAGACGCTCGACGAGATAAAGATCCCTCGATCTGAGCTGCGGCTGAGTACAGCTCCCTTCCACGGGGTAATCCCCGGCCTCTCTTCTACTCCACTTGGACAGATCACTCTACCAGTTACTTTTGGCACGCGAAAAAATTTCCACACCGAGAACATTTGCTTCGAGGTTGCCAACTTTGAGACAGCATACCATGCTATACTCGGACGGCCCACACTAGCCAAATTCATGGCAGTGCCTCATTATACATACATGGTGCTTAAGATGCCAGGACTAGCAGGAGTATTTTCTTGCACAGTGATGTCAAGCAAGCCTTCACCTACGACAAGGAGAGTTGCGAGCTGGCCCAATCTCACGAGGCGGCAGTCAGACAAAGCAATATCTGACTAGCTGCAACAACTGCAAATGAGGACGATCAAATTTCGATGAAGAAAGCAGCCAAGTCGGGAATTTAGCGGATTCAGAGATGAAGAAGATCCCCCTGGACCCTTCTGACCCCAACAAGACTATGCTTGTCGAGACCAGACATGACCCCAAATAGGAAGACGCGCTCATCACCTTCCTCTAGGCAAACATGGATATATTTACTTGCAAGCCTTCCGACATGCCAGGTGTACCAAGGGAGGTGATCGAGCATTCCCTAAATGTCAAGCCGGACGCCAAACCAGTCTAGCAACGACTACGACGCTTCGCACAAGACCGCAAAGATGCTATTCAGGAGGTGATGCGAGGTTCGGTCCTGATCTTTCGATGGAGAAGGTAATCACGATTGGTGGGAGAAACCGACGTTCACGGCCGGACTACAACTATCCACGATGTTGCGCCTTAGCGACCGATACACCGATTCCAGAAGGTGAACGCGATCTTGTGGAGCGCGATCAACTGGCCATGAGGGCTCTCGTCCTGCAAGCAATCGTAGAACAAGCAAGAGCGAGTTGAACAAGCACTGAATTGCTAAATCAAATATGAAGTTTCAATCTGAAAATACAAGAGGTGGGGTTCCAATAACAAGAAGACGGGCGATCTAGTCGACACGCGCGCTTCAAGCGAAGTAGCAGTGGCTAAAACTTCAATCTATCAAAACCCAACTGTTCATGGCAGCTCTAGAGACATATAAATAGATGGAAGGATGACCTCGAGGGTGTTGGGGTCGTTCTCCAACCCTAGGATGCGCTCCTAATGGGCTCAACTTGATACACAGCCCATGGGCCAAAATAAGGTGGCGCAGCACCGTAGATAGAAAAGGTCTCAGTAGTATTTCGATGTTTCTGGACGATTCTGGTAAGATATGGATGTGAGGCTAGATCCATTGGAAAGTAGACTTTATAAGCTTTCCATGAAGTACTTGAACTTCCAAAACGGAGTCGGTATGAAGTCGTAGCGGCCGTTAGAAGTTGGTGCTGTCCTGCAGTCCGAATCCAACCGGCGCGACTCCCTCTCCTAGATGGTATTCTCCTTGTTCTCCTTGGTTTCTAAGCAACACAAGAGTACACGGGTTTCCATGGTCTAAAGAAACCGAACATGAACTTAAGAGTGAACTTACTTGATGATTTAATTGACGTGCACGGGCGCGAGTCATAGGACCTTGTGTAGGTGTAGATGTAGGTGAGGATGTATCGATGGTGTTGATGTCCTCATCATCCCCCCTTCTTGCATTTGAGTCGTCCTCGACTCTAGTTCATCTTATTCTCCCAAATATGACGTCAAATCTGCAACATTAAATGTGAGACTAACCCCAAAATCTGCAGGCAGATCAAGCTTATATGTATTCTCTTTAATCTTTCACAACACTTTAAAAGGTCCATCAGCTCTAGGCATCAACTTAGACTTTCTTAGCTCTGGAAATCTATCCTTTCTTAAATGTAACCAAACGAAATCTCCAGGTTCAAAAGATAATTGTTTTCTACCTTTGTCACCAGCAATCTTATATTTAACATTCATGTGCTCTATGTTTTCTTTAGTTGTTTCATGCAATTTTAGCATCAAATCAGCACGTTGCTTAGCATCAAAATTCATCTTTCAGAAGTTGGCAAAGGCATTAAATCAATAGGAGCACGTGGGATGAAACCATAAACAATCTCAAAAGGACACATCTTTGTGGTAGAATGCAAAGAACGATTATAAGTAAACTCAATATGAGGTAAACATTCTTCCCACATTTTAATATTCTGTTTCAAAACAACCCTTAACATAGTGGATAAAGTTCGATTCACAACTTCAGTTTGACCGTCAGTTTGGGGATGACAAGTAGTAGAAAATAAAAGCTTAGTCCCCAACTTATGCCATAACGTTCTCTAAAAATGACTAAGAAATTTAGTATCACGATCAGAAACAATGGTATTAGGCACACCATACAAACGAACAATCTCTCTAATGAACAAATCAGCAATATGAGTAGCATCATCAGATTTGTGACATGGAATAAAATGTGCCATTTTGGAAAATCTATCCACAACAACAAAAATGCTATCATGCCCCCTCCTAGTCCTAGGCAAACCCAACACAAAATCCATAGAAATATCTTCCCAAGGAACACTAGGAACAGGTAAAGGCATATACAAACCATATGGATTTAATCGTGATTTAGCCTTTTGACATGTAGTGCAGCGAGAAACAAACATCTCCACATCTTGTCTCATCTTTGGCCAAAAGAAATGAGCTGCAAGAATATCCTCCGTCTTCTTTACTCCAAAATGCCCCATCAGCCCTCCTCCATGTGCTTCCTGTAACAGCAACAGATGAACAGAGCTAGCTGGAATGCATAGCTTGTTAGCTCTAAATACAAATCCATCACTGAGGATGAATTTGTTCCATGACTTTCCATCTTTACAATGTTGCAACACGTCTTTGAAATCAGCATCATGCACATATTGATCTTTAATTGTTTCTAATCCAAAAATTTTATAATCAAGTTGTGTCAACAAAGCATATCGTCTAGACAAAGCATCAGCAATGATATTCTCTTTTCTCTTTTTGTGTTTGATAACATAAGGAAAAGATTCAATAAATTCAACCCACTTGGCATGCCTACGATTCAATTTGGCTTGACTACGAATATGTTTCAAAGATTCATGATCAGAGTGTATAACAAATTCTTTGGGCCACAAGTAATGCTGCCATGTTTCTAAGCTACGCACAAGAGCATACAATTCCTTATCATAAGTAGAATAATTCAGCAAAGGCCCACTCAATTTCTCACTAAAATATGCAACAGGTTTTCCTTCTTGTAGCAAAACACCACCCAAACCAATTCCACTAGCATCACATTCAAGCTCAAAAATCTTATTAATATCAGGAAGCTGAAGTAGGGGTGCATTTGTCAACTTACTTTTCAGCATATTGAAGGCGTTCTTCTGTGCCTCCGCCCAAGTAAAAGGTACTCCCTTCTTTGTAAGCTCATTTAATGGCGCAGCAACGGCGCTGAAATCCTTCATAAAGCGACAATAAAATCCAGCAAGCCCTAAGAAACTCCGCACCTGCGTAACAGACTTTGGAATAGGCCACCTTGTATTGCTTCAACCTTGGATTGATCAACTTCAATTCCCTGCGGTGTGACAACATAACCAAGAAAAGAAACTCGATCGGTGCAAAAGGTGCACTTCTCAAGGTTACCAAATAAATGTGCATCACGGAGAGCATTAAAAACAGCACGTAAATGATTAAGATGATCATTCATAGACTTGCCGTAAATCAATATATCATCAAAATATACCACCACAAATTTTCCAATAAAAGAACGCAAAACCTCATTCATTAACCGCATAAAAGTGCTAAGTGCATTAGTTAAACCAAAAGGCATGACTAACCACTCATATAAACCAAACTTAGTTTTGAAAGCAGTTTTCCATTCATCTCCCAATTTCATGCGAATCTGGTGGTAACCACTACGCAAATCAACTTTTGAAAACAGTACAGCACCACTCAATTCATCAAGCATATCATCTAATCGTGGAATAGGGTGACGATATCGAATGGTGATGTTGTTAATAGCTCTACAATCAACACACATGCGCCAGGTTCCATTTTTCTTAGGCACTAAGATAACTGGCACAGCACAAGGACTAAGAGACTCACGCACATAACCTTTATCGAGTAACTCCTGCACTTGGCGTTGAATCTCCTTATTTTCTTCCGGATTAGTTCTGTATGGCGCACGATTGGGCAAGGAAGCACCAGGAATGAGATCAATCTGATGCTCAATCCCTTGAACAGGTGGCAGCCCTGGAGGAATCTCACTTGGAAAAACATCCGAATACTCCTGCAAAAGGTTAGCAACAGTAGAGGGCAAAGAATGCTGCATATCGGAAAATGAACTCAAAGCATCTTTACATACCAATGCATAGACATAAGAAGTAGAAGCAATTAATTCATTAATATTAGCTTTAGTAGCAAGCAAACATTTTTCTTTCAAACGTATTTCATTGGTTTTAGCAACGGGTTTGGTATTTTCATGATTCTTACTTTTATTTTTGGCTGCTTTAGCTACATCATCACGCACAATCGCTTCAGGAGACATAGGGTGCAACACAATTTTCTTTTCATGGTGTAAAAATGAATATTGATTTGACCTACCATGATGCATAGAATCTCTATCAAATTGCCATGGTCTACCTAACAGAATATGACAAGCTTGCATAGGCACAACATCACACTCAACAACATCATGATATGATCCAATAGCAAAATTAATGCGTACCAACCTGGTTACCTTTGCCTTACCGCTATTGTTGAGCCATTGTATGTGGTACGGGTGAGGGTGTGGTTTGGTGCTAAGGGCCAGCTTCTCCACCGTATCGATACTGGCTAAGTTGTTACAGCTGCCTCCATCAATAATCATGCGGCATGAATGATCCTTGATGACACACTTGGTTTGAAACAATATGTGCCGCTGGTTTTGCTCCACTTTCTCCATCTGTGCACTAAGCACATGATGCACAATGAGGCTTGCATAGTGATCCGCCTCATCAGCACCAATATGCACTTCAGAAGGACCTTCATTACTTGCATAGTCAGCTGCAAGCACAACATTTGTATCTTCATCGATATCACTAGCGGAAGAATACTCACCATCCTCTTTAATTACCAAAGCACGCTTGCTTGGACAGTCACGCTGCACATGTCCATACCCTTTACATCGATGACACTGAATATCCCTAGTTCTCCCTGTAGAGGCAACAGACGCGGTACTCTTGGTAGGGGCCGAACCAACCTTTGACGACGTGGGTGTGCGACTCACTGAATTAGTTGGAGTAGTGCGTGGCTTGGTGTTGGAGTTGGATACCGATGGCGCGGGACGGCTCGAGGAGGAAGACGGTGGTGGAGGACGCCGATTCGAGGTAGGGGTCGTGGATGGCTGCCATGAATTAGCTTTCCCTGTAGAAACATTAGTCCTAGAATTCGCGCGTCGTCCCTGCACTTCACGTTCAGCTTTACAAGCAAGATGAAACAAACGGGTTATGTTATTGTACTCTTTATATTCAAGAATATCCCGAATTTCCCGATTTAACCCCCCTAAAAACCTAGCCATCGCTGCCTCCTCATCCTCCTCTATCTCACAACGCAACATACCCATTTGCAACTCCTGATAATATTCTTCTACACTTTTAGCTCCCTGTCTCAATTGTTGCAACTTAATTAACAGATCTCGTGCATAGTAAGAAGGAACAAATCTAGCCCGCACGTTTCAAAACATTCCAAGTTTGTGGTATGTTATCAGGATTTTTCTTACTAAATTCTATCCACCAGACAGAAGCAAAATCAGTGAACTCACTAGTAGCAGCCCTAACTCTTTTATCCTCAGGAAACTCATGACAAACAAACTTTTGATTAACAGCTATTTCCCAAGTAATGTAGGCATCAGGGTTATAAGCACCATCAAACGGAGGTATCTTAAATTTAATCTTACTAAAAGCATCATTATTATTACGTTCAGCCATACCTTGGCGCTTGCGACGCAACCATCAACGAAGACGAGCCTCTTGGTCATCGTGTTCTGTATCCGCGGAATACTCATCAAAATTGTCATCATCGTGGTTGCAGTTCAATTGTTGGTCATCCAAACGCCTCATTATGGCAGCAAGATTGGCGTTTAGTGTGGCGACCGACGTCTCCAATGTAGCAAGATTATTGTTGGTGTGAATCTATGTGGCCTCCAATGCTCCTAGCTTCTCATTAGTCACCTGCAAATCTGCATCAATTCCTTCAGTATAGAGCCTCACCTTTCGTTCAAAATGTTGTATGATATCCCTGGTGCGAGGGGACTGAATGGCCTCGTCATCGCCAGAACCTGACATGGTTAGAGACACAACAAGAAAAGAAAAAAAAACAAGTGAAGAAAAATAGACTCCCTAACACTACTAGGATGTGGCTATTGCAAGGCTCTCACTCTCAGCCTGTTCACACAAACTCTTACCAATTCTTACCTTGCTCAACAGGAGGGTGACGGCTACCAACAAGTCGGCGACCCTGGAAAAAGTGTATCGGTGCCGTAGCAACAACACCTGTCAAGCTGTAGACGGGTATGTAGAGCTGTAGGATGGCTGAAAGTGTTGCACAAGGAAAAATACTAGTACCACGTTAGTTATAAGTAAGCTGAGTAATCGTTCAAAACCGGTACCGTGCTGGTCCTAGGCTAACAACCGTGCTAGAGACGCGAGCCTGGACACAAATGAATGTCACGAATAAGGACACCGTCAAGAAGAACAAGAAACTCTCCTCTTTTTTTTTGCTCTTTTTTTTTGCAGAGAGACCCTCAAAACTTTAACTCTACTCAGAGGACAGCAATCCAAACACTTCACCCCCACACAGTTTTTTTGACCAGGGGTATAATGGTAACTCTCCTCTCTCTCTCTCTCTCTCTGAAGTAAGGCAAACCTCCAAACAATGGAGTTGTTCGCGTGTGTAGCTTATTAATAGACCAGAGGAGTACTATCCGAGTCGCTGCTGTTACTGTGTCACAAGGATTAGGACTCGGATCCAACACTCTTCAACAAAAACGTGACTCGGTTACAAGTATTAGGACTTGGAAAACAAAACTAGTCAGACAAGTGATACTTCGGTGACAGAAACGTGACTAGAACTCGAAACTCTAAGGAAATTAAACACTAAGACCAGCAACTCGACACGGCGATGTATCCGAAGACTCAACAAACCCTAACTAAGCAGTAGTAGTAAACATGCCACAAAAGGGTTATGGGACTATGAAAACTAATCTACTATTTTTTTGGCCTTTTCTGGACTGTAGGTAAATAACAGATGGGATCTGAAATCTCTCACCGAACAACCTTGAGCTCTGATACCACTTGATGCGAGGTTCGGTCCCGATCTTTCGATGGAGAAGGTAATCACGATTGGTGGGAGAAACCGACGTTCACGGCCCAACTACAACTATCCACGATGTTGCGCCTTAGCGACCGATACACCGATTCTAGAAGGTGAACGCGATCTTGTGGAGCGCGATCAACCGGCCACGAGGGCTCTCGTCCTGCAAGCAATTGTAGAACAAGCAAGAGCGAGTTGAACAAGCACTGAATTGCTAAATCAAATATGAAGTTTGAATATGAAAATACAAGAGGTGGGGTTCCAATAACAAGAAGACGGGCGATCTAGTCGACACGCGCGCTTCAAGCGAAGTAGCAGTGGCTAAAACTTCAATCTATCAAAACCTAACTGTTCATGGCGGCTCTAGAGACATATAAATAGATGGAAGGACGACCTCGAGGGTTTTGGGGTCGTTCTCCAACCCTAGGATGCGCCCCTAATGGGCTCAACTTGATACACAGCCCACGGGCCAAAATAAGGTGGCGCAGCACCGTAGATAGAAAAGGTCTCGGTAGTATTTTGACGTTTCTGGACGATTCTTATAAGATATGGACATGAGGCCAGATCCATTGGAAAGTAGACTTTACAAGCTTTCCATGAAGTACTTGAACGTCCAAAACGGAGTCTGTATGAAGTCGTGGCGGCCGTTAGAAGTTGGTGCTGTCCTGCAGTCCGAATCCAACTGGCGCGACTCCCTCTCCTGGATGGTATTCTCCTTGTTCTCCTTGGTTTCTAAGTAACACAAGAGTACACGGGTTTCCATGGTCTAAAGAAACCGAACATGAACTTAAGAGTGAACTTACTTGATGATTTAATTGACGTGCACGGGCGCGAGTCATAGGACCTTGTGTAGGTGTAGATGTAGGTGATGATGTATCGATGGTGTTGATGTCCTCATCAGGAGGAGATAACCAAACTCCTAGCAGCCAAGTTCATCAAAGAGGTCTACCACCTGGATTGCCTGGCAAACCCAGTCCTGGTCTGGAAAAAGAATGGTAAATGGCGCATGTGCGTCGACTATACCGACTTAAACAAGGCGTGTCCCAAGGATCCATTTGGTCTACTCAGGGTGGATCAGGTGGTCGATTCAACTACGGGACGCGAATTACACAGTTTTCTCAACTGTTACTCGGGGTATCATCAAATCAGTCTAAAGGAGGAGGACTGCCTGAAGACTTCTTTTATCATGCCATTCAGGGCATATTGCTATGTCACTATGTCGGTTGGGTTGAAAAACGCTGGCGCAACGTAACAATGTGCTATCCAGCGATATCTTCACACTCAACTTGGGCGCAATGTGCAGGCCTATGTCGATGACGTGGTGAGCAAGACCAAAGTCAAGGAAGACCTCATCGCCGACTTGGAAGAAACTTTTCAAAGCCTTTGGAGATTCAAGATGAAGTTAAACCTAGAAAGTGTATCTTCGGAGTACCTTCGGGAAAGCTACTCAGCTTCATCGTATCGCAACGAGGCATCGAGGCAAATCCTGAGAAAATTAAAGCAATCATGAACATGGCACCCCTGACTAGTCAGAAGGATGTACAGAAGCTGACTGACTGCATGGCGGCACTTAGCCGATTTGTTTCCTGACTCGGCAACGGGGTATGCCCTTTTTTAAATTATTGAAGAAAGCCAACAATTTTCAATGGACACCAGAAGCCCAACAAGCTTTCGAAGACTTCAAGAAGTTCCTCACGTCACCACCCGTGTTGGTGACACCAATGCCCCAGGAACCACTTATGTTGTATCTGGCGGCAACCACACAGGTAGTCGGCATGGTGATGGTCGTCGGGTGGGCAGAGCCATGACACATACAGAAAGTTCAAAGGTTAGTCTACTTTGTCAGCGAAGTTCTAGGCAAATCTAAGATAAGATATCCCCAAGTCTAGAAGTTGCTATATGGCTTGCTCATAACTGTTCGGAAGTTGGTGCACTATTTTCAATTGCATCAAGTTACAATCGTCATATCGTATCCACTCAGGGACGTCCTACACAACTGCAAAGCCACCGGCAGAATCGCTAAATGGGCGCTCGAGTTGATGGCGTTTGACATCGTTTTTCAGCCACGGACAACAATCAAGTCACAAGCACTTGCCGACTTTGTGGCCGAGTGGACACAAGTTCAGATGGCTACATCAACAGATAAGCTCGAATACTTGACGATGTACTTCGACGGTTCTCTACGGATCAGCGGAGCAGGGGCTGGCATCGTCATGACGTCACCCACCAGAGAGAAACTCAGGTATGTCTTTCAAATACATTTTCTAGCATCTCACAATGTTGCCGAGTACGAGGCACTTATCCATGGGCTTCGCATCGCCATATCACTCGGCATCTGCTGACTGGTAGTGCGTGAGGATTCTCAACTCGTGGTAAATCAAGTCATAAAAGACTGGACGTGTCTAGACGACAACATGGCAGCCTATTGTCATGAAGTATGGAAGCTGGAAAACAAGTTTGACGGAATGGAGATTACACATGTACTACGCCAGTACAACGAAGCTGTAGATGAGCTAGCAAACATGGGATCCAAGCGAGAAGTGGTCCCGAGTGGAATTTTTGTCAAGCAATTGTTGGAGCCGTCAGTCAAAAAGAAGCCAATACTCGAGCCATCGGGGGCTGAACCTACCCCGGCAAAAACAAAAGTGTTGATGATCTCTCAGGATTGGCAGACTCCGATCATCAGATTCCTCCTAGAAGACGAGCTCCCAGAAGATCATAGTGAAGCCGAGCGGATCAAACATCGAAGCAAATGTTTCCTTGTAGTCGATCGGAGAAGACCTCTATCGTTGAAGCACATCCGAAGTCCTCATGCGCTGTGTCACACCCGATGAGGGCAAGCAGATTTTGTAGTCCATCCACTCGGGCATCTGTGGCAACCATGCTGCATTAAGGACGTTAGTCGGAAAGGCTTATAGGCAAGGATTCTTCTGACCAACTGCAGTTACTGATGCTAAAGACATAGTTCAAACACACTTGCCAGCTCAAGAATTACAAACAATTCTAATATCTTGGCCCTTTGCAGTTTAGGGGCTTGACATGGTTGGGCCATTCAAAAAAGCGACATGAGGGTTCATACACTTGTTCATCGCAGTGGATAAATTCACAAAGTGGATCGAGGCAAAACTCTTTGCTACCATAATAGTGGCAAGGGCAAAAGACTTCATCATGAATATCATATACCGATTTGGAGTTTCTAACCGCATCATAACGGATAACGTCACTTAGTTCACTGGCGGCGTTTTTCAAGATTTCTGTGACGACTTTGGCATCCAAATCTGATATGCTTCTGTGGCACACCTACGAAGCAATGGGCAGGTCGAGCGTGCAAACGGAATGGGCTTACAAGGTATTAAGACTAGGGTATTCAACCGATTACAACCATATGCAGGGCTGTGGGTGCAAGAGCTTTCATCCGTTCTGTGGTCTTTAAGAATCACGGTTAGTCGGGCCACAAGGCAATCCCCTTTCTTCCTAGTCTATGGTGCCGAGGACGTGTTACCAACCGAGTTGGAGTTTGGCTCTCTGCGAGTTCGGACCCACTCAGAAGACAAATCAACCGAAGATCGACTGGTCGAGCTGGATCAGTTGGAAGAAGCAAGGGACATCGCAACTATCCAGTTGGCAAGGTATCTTCAAAGCCTGTGTCGTTGTCACAGTCGGAATGTTCGTGACCACATCTTTTCGGTGGGAGATCCTGTTTTGAGAAAAATCCAAACTACCAAAGACAAGCATAAACTATATCCCTTATGTGAGGGGCCATTTATTATCGCTAAAGTGACACGTCCGGGTGCCTACCGACTAAAGACAGAAGACGGCGTCCTAGTCAACAACTCATGAAATATAGAACAGCTATGTCTTTTCCATACCTGAGTACTGTAATTTTTTATATATAAATAAAGTTTGTTACTCTGACTCACTACACCGCTTGTTTCAACCGAGTAGTGAGTCAAGGGCTGCATGATAATAACATGTCTTTTGTTGTTTATAAAGTTTGACCTTATTTTGTCAAAGTCATGAAGTTTTATCATGATTATGCTAAGTTTTCCTGAGTATAGTTTCATGAGGTAAAAGCTTTTTTAAGTTGGTCTCAAACCACTCGGCATAAACTGGTTAGTCCGGTAAAACTAATGATGGCTAAGATGGAATAAGCACTCAGACAACAAACATCAAAAGCATTTACAATATCTACATATTGTTTTCGTCATACACCGACTACTTAAAACAAGTTTGTCTTTACAATGGCAGATCCTCGGCGATTGCCCTAGTAGTCGGCCTGGCCAGGTTTATCAGCTCTAAACCCTCCTCCGGGGTGGTGCCCTCAGCAAATCCCTCGCCAATAGCCTCAATATCTACTCGGGGGTAGAGTGACTTTGTCATGGCTAAGGCTTAGGAGATCCCTACAGTGGCGTGCTCTGTGGCGAATTCCTTCAGTATAGCCAGAGAGTCTTGAAGGCATTGTATCACCTGGGCAGGGGTGCTTGGGCTGGAACCAGCTTGGCCTGGCTTCATTATGTCAAGTAAAGCCTTCGCTGAATGCACTATGGAATCCCGCGAATCCTTCACTACTTTGATCTCTTTAGCAAAGGTGCCGAATTGTGTTTGCGCATTGGTCTTGAAGGCAGCTCACATAAAAGAGAAGACATAAACTAACCTGGATATCTAGTCGGACAGAGTACCAGAGCAGATATGAAGCTTACTTGCGTACTTGGTGTTAACCTTGGACTTTGCCTTCTTGAGCTCCTTCAGCTCCTTCTTCAGGCCTTCAATTTCTAGGGACTGATTGTTCAGATTTCTCTCAAGAGCTACAGCCGAACAAAGTTGAAGATCAACAAAACAGAGAAGATGACTGGATTTACTCAGGCAGAAGGGGAAACATACCTTTGATGGTCCCTGTCTTTTCCTAGTTCTCGTTCCTGAGCTTGTTCACCGAGTCCTTCAGCCACTCCTCCCTCTCCTTGCTAGCCTTCTCCAGATCATCTTTGACAATTTGGAGCTGGTGGAGTTGAGTCAGTTGAGGAGTGAGTTGGGAAAGGACCCTACCCATCTTCTTAGACTGATCTACTACTTGCTGCATGAGTTACATTTCAGTCAGACAAGACAAGTAACAATAGTAGAAGATTCTAAGAAACTGCAAATCAACAAGCTCAGTTGGATGGACTATGTACCTAGATACTCCTTGACGCTGCGATAGCAGCCTCCATCAGACTGACTCGCTCCCTCTGGACGGCTTGCTCGTTCAACTTGAAGGTTTGTACATCCCCCTCTGGAGTGACCCAAGTAACGTCTGGGAAGTTTGGTGGAGGAGCCTCGAGTCTGGGGATGTCATCATTCGTCTGAGGATGAGGAGAGGGAGAGGAGAGAGGAGTTCTAGGCCTTGGATCGACTAGCCGGTGCTAGGTCTTCAGCGGGCTTAGTCACTGGGACGTCAACTGCGTTGTCCCGACTGGGTGAAGTCTATAGCCCGGCTGAGTGGGTTGTCTGTCACAGCCCGATTTTTCGGGAATTAAATAATTAATTAATAATTGATTTTCTAGAATTTATATTAAATTGTAAAGTAAATCAGTTAAATAAAGTAAAATGGGAAATAAAAATTTCTTTAATAAATCATGGTTTAAATTATTGTTTTAATAAAATTATTTGTGTGTAATTACACTCTCGAAATTTTTGGATTTTTCAGCAAGCTTTAGAATTATATTTTTAATATACAGCAAGAATTAATTTCAGAATTATTTAAACAAATTCAAAATCCTTTTTCCTTGGGTCGTTCGTGGTCTAGTCCCTTTGATTTCCCTCCATTTTTTTCCAAAATAGAGTTATCCCAAAATTCCATTGACTCCAGTATTAAATATTCTGTTAATCCGAGCTCAAGAAAAATATCTTTTTTTCCTATTGAATAAATCCCTTGTTTTCCCTCGAATCCAAATCCGTTGAAAATAATCCCCAGTTAACCTGAGCTCTTCCAAATTCAAATCTCCATAAAAATATTCCTGATATTTCCATTTTCGTTCCTGCAAAATTTCCTTTTGTCTTGAGTCCCAATTGGTGTGGTTAAATTTATTTCACACTACATTCCAGAATATCGCAATATCCGACTGCTGAATATTTCTACAAATTTTCAAATTGAGATATTCTCGAAATGCCTAACTTCACATCACAAATTTTGGGTTTTTCCACCTCAGAAAACCACCTCCCTTTTTCCTTTCCTCTATTTTCTTTCTCCTCCTTTCTTTTTTCCCCTTCTTCCTTCTGTCACTTATTGCCTTTCTTCTTTCTCCTCCTTTGTGCTTTGGCCGCAACGGACAGAGCCTGCTCTAGAGCCGAGCCCCTTGCCTCGCTCTTCCCCGTCCCGGCTCCTAGGCCCTCGCTGCGTTGAGCTGGCCTAGCCTTCGTCTGCCGCCTCCATTGCTACCGCGCTCGAATCGCAAGCTGACACTTTCTCGTGCACCACCAAGTTCTCCCCTTAAAGTCTATGCTGCCCCAGCCTGCCTCCTCTCCACACAGTGCCTCCATCTCGCTACCTCCCATGGCAAGCAACCTATGCTGCCCACGTGAGGCCGGTCCGCCATCCAACGCCTATCATCGCGCCTACTTCCCGCCGTGACCTGTGCCCGCCGCCTTCTCACTCCCATGCCCAGGCTCGTACCCCCTAGTTCGTCGACAACTGCCATCGACTCCTTCGAAACAACCGGCGCCCAGTATGGCGCCCTCGACGCTCCCACTCCACTCCGCTGTTGTCGCATCTGCCCCATCGCGGGGTCGCTCTACCGGGGCACGCCACGGTCCTCACCGCCCCGTCACTGTCCGCGGCCCGTCCTGCTATTCGCATCATGACTGGCATTGCACCATGGCGGTTGGCTCGATGGCTGGCTACGTGGGCGTTTCTCTGCTTGCAGAGCCCCACATCATCCTTTCCTTTGGTAACATGGCCATTTATAATCTCGACAAATCGCAGCGTCCATTGAATTTTGAATCCACTACCATGTCGACCTCCATCAGAAACCTCGAAGCAAATCGCAGCCACGATCTCTCGATTGGGAACCCCATCTTAGATCATCTTTAATCCTTGATAAGTACAGATCAGCCTCTCACGCCATGTTTGCCCACATCTACGCACCTCATACTCCTAGCTCTGATCCTGTCATCAGTCCACTCAACATCGCTCTGTTCATAGATCAGTTCCCTACCTAGTCCTGACGAGTGGACTTCACGACAGGTGTCAGACCCTTTTAAAAATTTATTAATATATTAAATCAAAAATATCTAGAGATTACTTTTTCCTTTCTTTCTGGGGTATTTACTTCTGAATTAATTCTTTCCATATCCGTAATTTTTCGGTCCAATCCGATACCTATCTCTTCTTCAAATTCATCTAAAGATGATCTACAAGTTATTAACTTTATATAATGTTGTAAGTGGATTTCTTTGGTTTTTTTCTTTTTACGTTACTTGTTAGCCAGTTTGGACCGGGGATTCAGAGAATCGCAAATCTGCGGAAATCGGAGCTATTGAAGACGTTTTTGTTGCAAGCCACACCGACAATATCTGAGCATGTATCCCATTTTGAAATCTATTTTTTAAACTATTGCATGCAAAATTGTTTGGAATGCCATATTAACGAGTATTATATTATGATCTGAATATTCCTGGTTTATGTCCTGTTTGAAGATTGTTATCATCTTACCGACCCTGAAACA